>ML309205.1:10376-64951 GCA_005239505.1 Nicotiana paniculata | reverse complement strand
CAATTAGCACAAGTACGTGCTCGTCACCTCACGTACGAGGCATTCAATTACCAAATATCACATTCTAAGGGAAAGGTCCCTCACACAAGGTTAGACAAGCCACTTACCTCGAACCGGCTCAAAATCAACTTGAAACCACACGTTTGCCACGAGTATCCGACTCCAAATGGCCCAAATATGTACAATTCAACTACATATCGTAAATAACATCTCATGCAACTGATTTTTCACTGTTTAATTTAAGCTAAGACGCGAAATTATGTAAAATGACCAAAATACCCCTCGGGCCCACGACTCGGAATCGGGTAAAAGTTATATTTTCGGACACCCATACACTCACGGACTCTTTCAACCAGAAACAATCGAAATCCGATGCCAAAACCCCATAAATATTTCAAAATTTTGGGTTGGGAAAAAATCGCTTCACTTCCCTATGGTTTCCCCCCCAGTTTTGATAATTAAACTAAAGAAAAAAACGGGAATTAATGATCTAACAATGAATTAGGATTAGAAAATGTTACCTATGATCCTTCTCTTCAAAACCCACAGAAAATCGCCACTTCTTGAGCCCTTACCCGGTTTTTAGAATAATGAGATGAACTCTCGGATTTTTTGAATAAAACACATAGGGGATTCACTTGCGGTACCGCACCTGCGGAAAAATCATCTTAGGTGCGAAAGTCACTTAAAATGCACTAGGGCCGCACCTGCGGTCGTTTGGTTGCGCCTACGGTCCTGCACCTGCGGAACCCAGGTCACACCTGCGATCACTGGCCCAAAACTCCCCTATCGCACGTGCGATCAAGGCCACAATGCCTGTGAGTTCGCACCTGCGTAAAAACCTTCACAGGTGCGAAGACACCAGAAGGTCCTTGGTTCAGCAACAACAATTTTCCCAAACTTCACCCGTTAAGCATCCGAAACAACCCCGAGGCCCCGGGACCTCAACCAGAACCACCAAACAACCCTAACACCTCATATGAACTAGGTCGAGCCTTAAAAACACGTCTCATAACATCAAAATCATCGATTATGAAAAGATTCAAGCCTTGGAACTTAGGAAAATTCTAGAATTCACATCCTACGCTAAAACACGTCTAAACTTATCCGAATGACCTCAAATTTTGCACACACATCCCCAATGACATGACGACACTACTGTAACTTCCGGAATTCCATTCCGACCCTCGGATAAAAAATTCACTATCGGACCGGAAACTCCAAAAATTCAAACTTCAACATTTCAAGCCTAAATGAGCTACGGACTTCCAAAATACATTCCGAACATGCTCCCAACCCCAAAATCACCTAACGGAGCTAACAGATCCATCAAATTTCCATTCCGATGCCGTCTTCACACTGCTCCAACTACGGGCAACTTTCTAACACTTAAGCTCTCATTTAGGGACTAAATGTCCCAAAACTCTCCGAAACTCAAAACCGAATGTCCCGACAATTCAATTTAGAAGAAATAGACTTGGGGAAAGCGGTTAACAGGGGATCGAGGCGTTAATTCTTAAGACGACCGACCGGGTCCTCATAGTTTTTCAAGGGATAAACAAGATATATTAGTGATAAGCTACTTGGGTTTATTTACGCTTGTCTATAATGATTTCCCAATGTTTAGTCATTAAATTGGTCGGAATTTAGGGTGAAGTTGAGGGAGTTAGGACTTGAGTTTTGGAGAGTTTGAGGTGAGGATTTGAGGGACCAAACAGAGGCGGAATTTGATGAATTTTATATGGTTAGACTCGAGAGGGAACAATGTTTCTAGTTCTGCAATTTTTGACGGGTTTAGAGACGTGGGCCGGGGGGGACGGGTTTTAGCCTATTTCAGATTTTTGGCCTATAGTTTTTCTAGTGGAATTCAATTTGTTAGCCTATGTTGATAGTATTATTTTGATTATGGATCGATTCGGAGCTTTTGGAGACCGAGTCCAGAGATGAGGGCATCCTAGAGTAGGATTTTACGCTGTTAAGGTAAGTAACAGTTTTAAATCTGGCCTTAAGGTTATAAGCCCGGAGAATTTGATATCATGTGACGATTTGGAGGTGATACCCACGCTAGGTTACGAGCGTGTGGATGTATACCGCGAGGGATTGAGACTTGGTCCGTCACGTGAGGCTGTGGGGCCTAATAACCGTATCTATGTTTATGTATTTACATGTTTTTGAACTTGACTGCCTTTATGTTAGAGATCATGCTTAGGCTTTATTCATACTCACATTAATTGCTCCCAGTCACAGAAATTCTTGTACATGTTTACCTTAGTCTCTATTATTTTGCTGATATGCTGTAATACTTGATTTGGGCTGTGTTCCTCCTATTTGTTGAGAATTGTGAGGATAGAGAGGTACATGACTGAGTGAGGCCGAGGGACCGGTGTGAGATCTTTGATTATAGCACGTGAGTTGTCCGTGCGGATCCTGAGATTGATTTTATGGCACGTGAGTTGTCCGTGCTTAACGCTTGGGCTGTAGGAGCCCCTCCGGAGTCTGTACACCCAAGTGAGCGCAGGTACCTATTGAGTGTGTGCATTTAGGACTAAGTGATGGAGTGACATTGCTGACAAGTTTCATTTACTTTTGCTGTTGTTGCATTAACTTGTTAATTGCCCTGTAGCATTTGTTGATTTACGAAAATTACCTGCTTACTACTGTTTATCCTTAATTGTGAAAAGAAATAATTGGATTGTTCTGCTTAGCTCGTCACTACTACTCAGTTCCTTAGTTATTTCTGTTACTACTGAGTCGGTTGTACTCATACTATACCCTGCACTTTATGTGCAGATCCAGGTGAGTTAGAGCGCGGTGATTGTTGAGTTCGGGATGACTATCTTTGGAGGTTTCAAGGTAGCTGCTAGCGTCCGCAGGACCTTGTTACTCCTTTTGTCCTCTATTTCTTCTTTTGGGCTATATTGATAGTTAGACAGTTTATATATCTTAGTTCATAGATTTAGACGCTCATGACTTAGTGACACCCCGATGTTTGGGGCTCGTTTTCGTATTTTCTATATATGTTGTTTTAGTTTATGAGAAATTCACATATTGGATATGTTTTTATTAAATTCTTATAATCAAATTTCGTAGTAATATTTTGGAAAATAGGCATTCCTTGTATCACGATAGACGCCATCACGACCTGGGTTGGATTTGGGTCGTGACATCACTGTAATTTAAAATTTTACATGTTGATTTTCATTTGTAATTTCCTAGTTTAACCAATAGTCCTATAGTTCTCTATATTTTTCATAAAATAAGGATGTGTATTGATGATCAATATAATAATATGTTTAAATGTTTTGAATTGTATGGATAGAATTTTAATTTCTTACACTACCAGAACATAAATCTTCTCCAAATACTAATTCTGGCTACAAAATAGTAGTAGGAAATTTTCGATTACAGTTGGAACGAACCGACCTGTCCTTTTTATTTTTAGATCTCTGTTCCCCTAATTAATACATTACGTATATGATTTTAATGTTTTATAACTTGCGGGGATAGTTGGTTTTGGGTTTGGAAGGTTGGGTTGAAATCGGAACACTTAGTTCCTTAATAGTGGCCTCAGATGACCAAGTTTGACTTGAGTCAATATTTTAAGTAAAAGATCTCGGAATCAAAATTTGATGGTTCCAATAGATTCGTATGATATTTTGAACTTGGACGTGTCTTTGGATTGGGTCTCGGGTGACCCAGGAGCGTTTAGACGCTTAATGTTAAAAGTTGGTGCATTGAAGGTTTTCAAGTTCTTTAAATTTGGTTTGAAGTAGAACTTGGTGCAATCGAGGTCCTTTTAAGATTTCGAGCCTGTATATCCATATGGTGATTTATGAATTGTACGCAAAATTTGGAGTCATTCCGAATTACGCGTATGATTCGACGCGTTCGGATCTAGTTAAAAAATTTGAAGTTCATAAGTTGATCAATTTGGTTTTGGGCTGGATTATTAGTCTCGATGTTGTTTTACATATTTCCAGGATTCTAGAAGGTCTGTATTATGTTTATGGACTTATTGGTGCATTTGGACGGGGTCCCGAGTGGCTCGAGTGTGTTTTGGACCACCCGGAGCTAAGTCAAAATTTGAAGAAAATGCTGTTACAGTTTTCTTCTTCGCGAACATGGAGAAGGATTCCCGTTTGAGATGAAGGAATGGGTTTGGGTGGCATTTTTCCCTAAGCGTTTGCGAGTGGGTGACCACATTCGCGATGACCTGGGCCACTAGCCTTCGCGTTCGCGATTAGGCCTTCGCGATTGCAAAGTGTGAGTCTAGCTAGAGAGGGGTCAGTTAATGTCCTTCGTGTTTTCATTGAGGCCGTTGCTTTTGCATGGGAACGTCAGCTAAGCCTTCGCGTTCGCGAGGCCAGGTCAGCGTTCTGATAAGTAGGGATTTTGACCACTTATTGGCACTCTTTTACTTACGTTTTATCTCAAAAATGCTTATAGGTATTCCCAAGAACTAATAAAATGTGCTTCTTGCAGGAATATTGGGAAATGAGCCAAAGAAATGAAAATCAACTCAAGAAGGAATAAGATTGGACAAGGACCAAAACAAGGCAAAATGGACCAAAATGCGGATCGCACAATACTGTGTGCGGCCGCAAACTATGAAGAGCCACTATCAAAATTCCTTCACAAAGTTTGGACCACACAGTTATTGCGGGTTCGCAGAAGACAAGGTTTAGAGAGATGGTCTTTTGGGGGCCTGAAGAAGTGCGGATCGCACTATTATTGTGCGGCCACAGAATGCGAAAGTGTGGCTGCACTCATAAATGTGCGGTCCGCATAAATCATCCAGGTCCAAGTCAAATCCAAAAGTGTGGCCACACTCAGAAATGTGCGGTCCGCACAATCAAAAGAAGTGCGGCCGCAGAAGGCCATCCTGTCAAGTCAGATTCAAAGTGCGTACTACACACAGAATTGTGCAGCCGCACAACCTGCGCAGGGGCAATTTTGTCTGATAATTGTAGTTGGGTATAAATCGATATTTTTGTCATTTTTGGGTCAAGTGGGAACACCTGAGAATAATCAACCGTTTTTCTTTTAGTGTTTTGTGTAATAGATTATCATTTTAACATTAGACTTTCTTCTCTTAATCATCTATTATGAGTTTAATCTTAGTTTCTTCTTTAATTTCTTTATTTTTGTATATGAGTAGCTAAACCTAGGGTTGTGACCCAACCCTAGTATGGGTGATTGATTTATGGCTTATTTATGACTAGATATATAATATTTAGCGTAGTTATTGCTTGAATTTAAGAATTCATGGTTGCAAACATTGATTCATGCCTAATTGACTTAGTCTCTACTTGAGAAAGAGAGACTAAGTCTAGGAAAACTTGACTAACAAGAAACTGGGATGAACTCAAGAAATGGATAGCCCCGATTAAAGGTTTGAATATAGCGATAGTAAGACCTGACTTGAGCATCTATCACTTGTTTCGTGAAACACCCATTTGGTCTTGAGAAAGACAAATTGGGAAAAATCACTCCAACTACCGAGAGGTTGATGAGTGATGATTTTACCACTCATTCTAGTCTCTTTTCTTTAGATTTTGCGTTCTTTAATTATTATATGAGGTTGTTAATGGTGTGTATTGTTAGATTTTCAGGTAAATGATGCCATGAAGAGAGTTAAATTCAATTGAAGTGGAATTGAGCAAAAAAGAGTTGAAACAATGAAAAATTCTTCAGTGATTCTGCATCTGCGGAACACTGGTCGCTTTTACGACCTCGCATCTGCGAGGAATGGTTCGCATTTGCGGAATTCAGCTACCTTCCCTGGAATTGCATCTGAGAGACAAGAGCTGCTTTTGCGGAAGCCCACCTGCGGTTAAAGCCCGCATCTGCAGACGCATATCTAGACGTGGACGACCGCTTCTACGAATCCAGTGTTTCTCATCAAGGGCCGCATCTGCGATAGGCCGCATATGCAGAGCCACACCTGCGAGGATCCTTATGCAGGTGCGGTCAACGAGCTTCAGACTTGGACAGGAATGACAATTCACATTTCCTCAACTCCAAACCCACAAATACACGATCTAGTTTATTGGAAACGCATCTTTTGGCTTATTTTCAGTCTCTTAGACTAGAGAAGACAAGTTTGAAGGCTAGGGTTCTTGCAAACACACTTGGGTCTTGAAGATTTGAAGCTTTTGGTTGAGAATTTCTTACTAATTTATGCTCATTTCTTTATTTCCTTGCTTTGTATTGAATATTTAAGTGTGTAGTATTTTTATCCAAAACTTGAATCTGTTTATGGGAAAATTCATATTTAAAGTGTGGATTAAATATCTTGTTGCGCTTATCTATTGAACCATTTTTATTTATTATGAAGTGAGTTATTGTTTCTTTAATTATTCTTGTTCTTTAATGTTTTCAAACGGATTAGCTAACCCTAGGACTCACCCATTAACTTCGAATTAATTTTGGGAAATATTATTTGGGGTTGGAAAAGATTAATTAACAAGAACTTGAGGATTTAACCCTAATTTTATAGATTCTACCTAGGGATAGGATTGAAATACTTGTAGCCATATCTAGGTGTGCTTAATCTCTTAAATGTTTTAGGGATAATTCAATTAGGAAGTCTTGTTAGTCTTCGGAAGAAGCTAATAAAGAATTAATACCCAAGGTTAATTAACATAAACTCGCTCATATTTGTTAAATTGTGAAATACATTGGATCGTTACTTGAGTGTAATTCTCGATGCATCCATGCTTGTAGCCATTGATCATTTTACTTGCTTTCTAGGTTAGTTTACATTTTCGCATTTAGCTATAATATTTTCTCAAAACCATTCTAAGTGTTTGGCTTAGCATAATAAGTGAAAATTCTCTTACACGCCTAATCGCCTACATATTGTTCTCTGTGGGATTATATTGCATGCGACCGTGTCTCTTTACTTTTTAGTAGTGGATTTGGACGTCATCAAAATTGGCGCCGTTGGTGGGGAACAATTTGGCGTATTTAGGTTGTTTGAGAAGTAAGCATAAGTGCTTTGGTCCAATCTTGTGAATATTTGTGTAATTATTTTTCTTATCTTTGTTTGTCTTCTTGTTTGTTTCTTGTTTTTTTCCTTAATTTTTGAAAAATGGCATCATAAAATGAAAATTGGTCGGATGGTAGTTGTTCATACTTTGATGACCCTTACCCTTATTGTGGAGGACCACACTCGTGGAAAAATTATTTAAATTCTCCCGAGGGTGGATTGTGCGCACAATCTCAAACCCATGAGTGGAGTATTTGTGATAAGTGTGGTCTCAAAACGGTCGTTGGGATTATTGTGCTTATTTGTCCTTCCCTCCCCAATCCCCCACTATGATGATTCTACTTTTTTTGATGACAATCATAGGGACATGGAAGTGGAAGAAGTTGAGCATGGTCAAAATGGAGAGTTCAAGCTCATGTTAGAATGCCTAGTTGAAGGAAGAAACAAAGAGCAAAATGCCTTGGAGGAACTTTTGAAAAATAACCTCCAAAATAATTTGGCGCTTGAAAGGTTGCACTCACAAATGGGAGAAATGCTTGAAGCTTTAGAGGTCCAAAAAGCCTCGGAAGTGAATGATAGCCAAGAACCTTCCTTGAAAGTGGGAGCCGAAAATCCTTCCTTGGCACTTGATCAAAACCAAGAAGAACTCTCAAATGCTAAAAATGAGAGGATGATGCTCATGTTGGAGACCATTATTGGAAATGAGGAGAAACAAAGCTTGGCGCTCGAGGACTTAAAACAAGCACTACATAAAAATGATGAGACTATCCGCACTTTGGAAGATCAAATGAAATCATTGATTGAGGCTCATTATGCCTATCAATTTGGAAGTATGGAACGAGATCAAGAAAAGTCCAACTCCGAGGAAGAAAGTGAGATTTACTTTGAGGAATCAAGAATTGAACATCCGCCAACCGACTCCATGAGTGTTAGTGGTTCCAAGAAAAATATGGAATTAGAGTCAACTAAAAAGTTTGAAGATATGGTTGAAAATGACTCTAGTTCGGGGGACCAAAAGAATGTTAAAATCCAGAAAGAATTGCACTTTGGAGGCTTGATGTCACATTCCAAGCATTTTTCAATATTGGAATTGTGTGGTGATATGGGAATTGAACTACACAAGTCAATGAGGGACTGCGAGGAGGAAAGACAAAGGCCATACATCTTACAATTTGAGGGAGCAAGAAGGCAAAATGACATTCCTCACATGGAAGCCAAGAAATGCAAAATGAAGAAATTGATGCTTGGATTGGAAATTGGTAAGGTTGTACATTGATCGTAGAAACATATACCTAAAAGTTGTTTATATGAAGTTACTAAGCTCCAAANTATATATACATATATATATATATATATATATATATATATATATGTATATATATAGGAAGTACTGAGAAAAATAGAGAGGTACTTTAAGGTGGTTCTATGTTGGTAACTAGATGCCAATAAGGGCTATGTAGTTTAAAAAGAAGCGAAGTGCAAAAAAAAAAGGACAAATGTGAGTAGTGTTCAAGGAGGGTGTAGTCACTTGTATCCCATATACTTATCCGACCCTTCCCTAAAACCTACATTACAAGCTTAAAAAGTCCTTATGGGATCTCCAATCGAATGTTCTTGAATATGTGGCGAATTAAAATAAGGGAAAGCTTATGGCATGATATTTTGTAACACTTGAAATTCTTTGTCGAGAGTGAGTGTCTTTGTGCATTTGTCCCTTGTGTTATTATTGTAAATATGGTGATTTTGAGACTTTCTTTCTTGTGAGGGCAATTGAATTAGGATGGATTTGTGACATTGATGTATCTCAAAATGAGTAAATTGAGCTTATGTAGTAGACAAAGGTTTTGAGTCACTTCTTGAGGCTTTTTGTTGTCACTTGATTATTTTGAAACTCCTTTGAATTTCTTGAAGTTCTTTTTAAATGAGGGAGTTATTTGGTTAAGATTAACGTGCTTGAGTCTAATTATTAGTACCGACCAAATCCATAAGTATGGTGCTTAATTGGAGAATGTGATTTGTAAATGATAGAAATACTACTTGTGCTTTAAATGGTAGAACCTCATTGAATTGTTGGTTTTGATTTTCTTGAGGACAAGCAAAAGCTTTAAGTTGGGGGTGTTGATGAGTGGTGATTTTACCACTCATTCTAGTATCTTTTATTTAGATTTTGCGTCCTTTAATTATAATATGAGGTTGTTTATGGTGTGTATTATTAGATTTTCAGGTAAATGACGCCATGAAGATAGTTGAATTCAATTGGTGGGTAATTACGACTCGCGTTGGGTAGTTAGAATTGCATCGACCGCCTCACAATCCCAATTGGTGGTGTGAGTTTGGGTGACATCAATTTTTGGCGCCGTTGCCGGGGAGCTAAAAAATAGATTTAGCTATATATTTGGTTTTGTATGTGACTTGTCTTCTTTTCCTTCCAGATTACTAACTTTTTTTTGTGAATTGATTATAGGTACAAAACTGGCTCTCAACAATGATCCTCTCGGAAATTTGCCATTGGGGGAGGAAGTGGACGATGACCATGGTGATGAGGTTCTTTTTGAACCTCAAGTGAATAGGTGAGGCCGACCAGCTCATGATAATATTCTCGTCCCTCCCCCACCTTCACCAAGAGCGGCTACACACCGGGTGTTGCCAAACGAAGGTTATGCAAGTTCCATAGTCCCTCCCCGCATTAGGGCGAGAAACTTCCAAATCACTAATGTGATGCTTACATTTTCTTGAGAAACAAGGATTCTTCACCGGGGATCCGAGTCAAAATGCATACAAGCACCTCAAAGAGTTTGTAGATAGTTGTTGGGGGAGAAAACGGACCAATGTCTCCGAGGATGCTCTAAGGTTGAGGCTATTTCCCTTCTCTCTACGGGGAAAGGCCTTGGATTGGTTAGAAAGATTTCCCCACCATTCCATCCATACATGGGATGAGTTGACGGAAAAATTCATTTCCAAGTTCTTTTCTCCCGGGCATATGGCTACACTTCGGGATGAGATTCTAGCGTTCAAGCAAGAACCCAATTAGCCTTTGCACGAGATTTGGGAGAGGTACCGTACCATGGTTAAAGAGTGCTCGAATAATGATATGACTGAGACCATGATCCAACAAACCTTTTACAGGGGGATCAACACTACAAATCAATGTGTGGTCAACCAACTTGCCGGTGGGAATTTCATGACAACGCCATATGCCGAATCTTGTGAAATCTTGGATGAAATGGAGGATACTTCATCGGCATGGAAAAGTAGAGCTAATATTCCTCAAGGTGATCCAAATGTGATTCACTTGCACAAGGAATTGCAGATCATGGGTAAGACATTGCCGAGTTGACGACCACAATGAATCAATTGTCCAAAGCTCAACTTCAACAAGTTCAAGGTCCTAAGAAAGTGAATGCAATGGAAGGTGTCAATATGATGATGAAAAAAAGAACACAAAAAGGTCAACAAGTGCAAAACCGTGCGGAGCAATTTGTGCAAGATGATAGTGGGTTTGACCAAGGTGATTCGTACATTGAGCATGAAGAAGAAGTGCAATATTTCAACAACTACCAAGGGAAAATAAATAATTCTCAAGGCCCGAATCAACAATAATGGCGATCTCAAGGAAATCAAGAAAATTGGAACAATCAAAACCACCAAGGAAATTGGAGTGATGGTAACAAAAATCATGTTAATTGGAACAATAACAATAATCAAGGCAATTGGAATAATCAAGGCAACCAAAGAAATTGGGGTGGAAAAAATCAAGGTTCTTGGGGAAGCAACAACTAAGGGGGTTGGAAAAATAACCAAGGGAATCGGGGGTCGGGATTTTAAATGCCCCACGATATATCAACAACCAAGCAACCCGCCTCCTTATCCGTCTCATGGTTCTAGATCTTCCAATAATGAGATGGGACAGATTGAAAATATGTTCAAATAAATGATGGAGAAAAATGCCGACTCTGATGCTCAACTAGCGTCTCACAACACTTCAATTCGAAATTTGGAGGTTCAATTGGGGCAAATCTCGCAAGCTTTAACCATTCGTCCTATTAGGGCACTATCTAGTGATACGGTGGTGAACCCAAAGGGTGGGAACAACACGGGACATGCCATGACCGTAAAAACACAGAGTGGAAAAGGTGGGGAGGCAACAACCTCAAACCAAAGAAGAGTTGTTGATGATGATGTAGTGATTCAAGAAGATGAAAGTCCAAGAAATGTGGTTCAAGCTAATGAAGAAGTGAGAATTGAGATTCATGAAAATGTGGAGGAGACCCAAGAAGAAGTGAATCCCTCTAGGGAACACGTGATTGACATACCGAAACCGGTAGTGCCAAAGGACAAGGCCTACTCCTCCATACCATCAAAGGCTCGCCAAGAAAAATAGAGAGAACCAATTCAAGAAGTTTATTTACATGATGAAGATCTTATCCATTAATGTGCCATTGGTTGAGGCATTAGAACAAATGCCCGTCTATGCAAAGTTCATGAATGATTTGGTGAAAAAGAAAAGATCAATAAATTGTGAGACTATCAAGATGACACATCTAGTGAGTGCTATTGTGCACTCAATGACTCCGAAATTGGAAGATCCCGGTGCTTTCACAATCCCTTGCACTATTGGGAGCACCAACTTTGCCAAAGCTCTATGTGATTTATATCAACTTGATGCCCTACTCGGTGTTCAAAACGTTGGGAATTGGGCAACCATGACCCACATCTATGAGGTTGCAAATGGCGGATCATACTATGAAAAGACCATCGGGTATTATTGATGATGTGTTGGTCCGTTTTGATAAGTTCATCCTTCCGGCAGACTTTGTGATTCTTGATTGCGAAGTGGACTATGAGGTGCCTATTATATTGGGTAGACCTTTCCTTGATACGGGGAAGGCTCTTGTTGATGTGGAAGCCGATGAGCTCACCTTCCGGGTGGGCAATGAAAAGGTGGTTTTCCATGTGTGCAATTCTATGAGGCAACCAAATAACAATGAAGTTTGTTCGTTTGTGGACTTAGTGACCGAAGTGATAGTTGATGATGCTAGTGCCGTAATGAATGTTGATGATACTTTGGAATCCGTATTACTAAATCATGATTATTATGAGAAGGAAGGCCATGTGGAATATGTAAATGCACTGCAAGGAATGGGGTCATACACTTATGAACCCTGAAAATTGTTCTTAGATCTTGAGAGCCGGAAGACTCCTCCAACAAAGCCCTCAATCGAGGAGCCTCCCAGTTTAGAGTTAAAGCCATTGCCTCCACATCTCAGGTATGAGTTTCTGGGCCCATGTTCTACTTTACCTGTTATTATTTCCTCTTGGTTGACTAATGTGCAGGTAGATTAATCTACTTTGGCGGTGCTACAAAAGAGGAAGAAAGTTATAGGATGGACATTGGCGGATATTCGGGGTATAAGCCCCGCCTTTTTCATGCACAAGATTATTTTGGATGAGGATGCCAAACCCTTCATTGAAAATCAAAGAATATTAAATGAAGCAATGCAAAAGGTGGTGAATGTCACGACCCAAAATCCAACACAGGTCGTAATGACGCCCAACACCGGAGTCAGGCAAGCTAATAATTGTTTACTAGTGAGATTATCCTTATTTAACATACCAACCCCACATATTTCCCAAAGTTTTAAGATTAGATCATTTAAATAAAAGTGGAAACATTAACCAACTTAAGTAAATACAGCCACAATGATCATGATCAAGTATATACAGTCCCAAAATAAAGAGTTTACTATGTGCGTGCCAGGAACTAGTGTCACAAGTCAACAGGGGAACTAGTAGAATATACAAAAGATGATACAAACTGTACTGCTGCCTGAAAGAAGTAGACAGAAATAAACAAAAGATAACTCCATAGTACTGCTGAAAATCTCCAAGGGAGGCAGCTCACCGTGGAGTCAGGTCCAGAATATATGTCAAGCTCCGGTCGGATAGCCAGAAACACCAGCCTCAGAACCTGTACAATTAAGTACAGAAGTGCAGCATGAGTACATAAATATATATGTACCCAGTGAGTATCCCGCCTAACCTCGAAGAGGTAGTGACGAGAGGTCGACTTGACACTCACTAAGGTCCAACAGTAATTATACAAAACAGGATATAATGAAATGCAGTAGACATGTGAGACAGTAAGCAACAGATATATATCAAATACATAAATCCAGGAAACTCCTGAAAATAAGCAATAATGTACACTTCCCTTTTTCCCCCAAATATATGTCAAGTCAATATTAATGAAACAGTAACAAATAGCCAGGCACACACAAGGGTAAGACAACCGACCGAAGTCATAAGGAAATATCTAAACACTGAATGGATGTGAAGCTTCCCCAGCTCGCGAATCATACCTGCGACTCGGGTGCTGACACATTTATGTACAATTACCATAAAGCTTCCCTCGATCGCGAATCATACCTGCGATTCGAGTGCTGACACTTATGTATTATCACCATAAAGCTCCCCTTGATCGCGAATCATACCTGTGATTCGAGTGATGACACACTTATACCGATTTATCATAAAGCTTCCCTCGACCGCAAATCATACTTGCGATTCGAGTGCTGACTCTCATATGTACATATGTATACACCGACATATCAGTAACTTAGTAGGGCTATACCTGTAACAGGGATTGATCAACTGGGAGTTCAAGTGCAACTTTCCACATTTCCGTATCAATTTAAAAGCAATAGGCAACTCAAAGAACACCCAAAGATTCATGTAAGGCACATAGAGACATGCGTGTGAGCCCTAAAACTACCCGACATAGCATGATAGTCGCCACGTATGGACTCTCGTCACTTTGTATGCACGTAGCCCCCAAAACAATTACACACAGCATATATAACACCTATGGGGACAATTCCCTCTTAAAAGGTTAGAAAGGAGACTCACCTCGTGTCGAATCTACCCCTCGGACCAAGGATGTGTCCGAACTCCGAACTCTACGCCCGAGGACTCGTAATTAGCCAAATATGGTACAATGACATCAATGCATGCTCAAAGTAGGGAAATCATCCTATTTATTCAATAATTCAACATTCTTGAAGAATTTCCAAAATCCAACCCCGGGCCCGCACGCTCGAACGGAGGAATCGCTCATCCGAAGCCTAAGGATCATTAATACATGATTTCTACTTGAATTTATAGAAATAAATGGGTAATTCACCAATTTCTTAAGAACCCTAAATTATTACCCAATTCTTGACTTTTCAATGATTTAGTAGTTAATTTAGCTAGAAGATCATGAATTAAACTAGTCTTGAAGTGGAATTAACTCACCTTAACAGTAGCTAGGTCGTGGTGTGCTTTCCCCAAGCTGACAAGACTCTAATGGTGGAGGAAAATGAATGAGTGGGGTGAAATCCTGTGTTTTAAAGGAAACACATTGCCTGGCTTACAGGGGTTCCGCACCTGCGACTCGAGGACCGCACCTGCGGTCTCGCGCCTCCGAGCTGGGGCTCGCACATGCGGAACTGGACGGGAAAGGCTGAGTTCGCACCTGCGGAGGGATGGCCGCACCAGCGGTTCTGCTCCTACGGACTTTTGTCCGCACCTGCGAGAAAAGGGGAGCTCACCTGGGGTCGCACCTGTGATGCTTGGGACCGCAGGAGCGGTCCTGCACCTGCGACTAGGCAACCGCACCTGCGGTCACACCAGAATAGGTGCACCAACAGCTATTTTATCTGGTTTTTAGCCCCATTGGGTGCCTGGGAGGCCCCTTGGCCCACCCGAGCCCTCGTCCAAATATACCAACAAGTCCCAAATCATAATACGGACTCGCTAAAGCCTTCGAAACACCCAAAAAAACACTAAAACTCAAAATCACACCTCAAAACCCCATGAACCAAACTTAGGAACATTAAGTTTTCTAGACTTCGCGATAACGCGCCGAACCGACCTATACAACTCGGAATGACACCAAATCTTGCAAGCAAGTCATAAATGACATAACAGAACTATTCCCGGTCTCGGAATTCCGTTCGGACCTCGATAACACAAAAACATGTCCAAAACCACAATAGGAACTTAAGGAACTTCTTATTTCAATATTGGGCGCCGAAATGTTCCCCGGTCATCAGAAGCTCATTCCGAACATACGCCCAGGTCCAAAATCACCACACGAAGCTACTGAAATCGACGAAACTCGATTCCGAGGTGTTTACCCAAAATGTTGACCGAAGTAAAACTTGGCCTTAAAGGCCAACCTTAAGGAACCAATTGTTCCTGTAGCACTCTAAACACCTCCGAATCCTGGAACACCAGTTCCCGCAAGTCATAAATCATAAAAATCCGCTATGTGAAGTTTCATTTAGGGGAACGGGGTCCGATAATGCAAAACGACCGGTCGGGTTGTTACATTCTCCACCTCTTAAACAAACGTTGATCCTCGAACGGGCCTAGAATCATACCTGAAGTGCTGAATAGGTGTGGATATCTGCTCCGCATGTCCTCCTCGGACTCCCAGGTCGCTTCCTCAACTGGATGGCCCTTCCACTGGACCGTTATGACAGAAACTCTCTTGGACCTCAATTGGCGGTCCTATCTATCAATAATAGAAACTGTCTTTTCCTCGTAGCCCAGCCTATCATCCAACTGAATAGTGCTGAAATCAAGCACATGAGAGAAGTCTGCGTGGTACCTCCGGAGCATGGATACATGAAAAACTGGATGAACTCCTGATAAACTGGGAGGCAAGGCCAGCTCATAAGCAACCTCCCCAACTCGCCTCAACACCTCGAATGGACCTATAAACCTCGGGCTCATCTTGCCCTTCTTCCCAAACCTCATAATACCCTTCATAGGCGAGACTTTCAACAAGACCCTTTCTCCCTCCATAAATGATACATCACGCGCCCTCTGATCCGCGTAACTCTTCTATCTGGATTGTGCTGTACGAAACCTCTCCTAGATCAACTCACCTTCTCCAAGGAATCCCTCACCAGGTCGGTGCCATATAACTTAGCCTCGCCAGGCTCAAACCACCCGATAGGAGAACGACATCGCCGACCATACAAAGCCTCAAATGGTGCCATCTCAATGCTGGATTGATAACTATTATTGTAAGCAAACTCGACCAAAGGCAAGAACTGGTCCCACTGACCTCCGAAGTCAATCACACATGCTCTGAGCATGTCCTCCAATATCTGAACTGTACGCTCCGACTGACCATCAGTCTGAGGGTGAAATGCTGTGCTGAGGTTTATCTGGGTGCCCATCTCACTATGCAATGCTCTCCAGAAGTGCGAGGTGAACTGAGGAGCTCGATCTGATACAATGGACACCGGCACACCATGCAACCGGACTATCTCCCGAATGTAGATCTGGGCCAACCCCTCAGAAGTATATGTAGTAGCTACTGGAATGAAATGCTCCAATTTGGTCAATCTATCCATAACAACCCAAACCGCGTCCACCTTCCGCAAAGTCCGAGGCAACCCAACCACGAAGTCCATAGTGATGCGCTCCCATTTCCACTCAGGGATGGGCATCTGCTGAAGTAGGCCTCCTAGCCTCTAGTGCTCATAGTTCACCTACTGGCAATTAAGACACCTAGTCACATAACCCACAATGTCCTTCTTCGTCCGCCTCCACCAGAAACGACGCTTCAAGTCAAGATACATCTTTGTAGCACCAGGATGAATAGAATACCGAGAACTGTGTGCCTCTTCTAGAATCCACTTCCTTAGGCCATCAACATTAGGAACACATAAGAGGCCCTGAAGTCTTAGAACACCATCCTCGCCAATAGTAGCCTCCTTGGCCCTACCCTGAACAACTGTCTCTCGAAGATCTGCTAAGCACGGATCATAGAACTACGGGCCTTAATATCCCCCAATAACGAAGACGAGCAACTACATATGCTAAACCTCGACGAGGCTCTGAAAGGTATAATCTCACTAGGCGATTGGCCAAGGACTGAATGTCCAAGTCTAGAGGTCTCTCCTCTACTGCGATATAAGCCAAGCTACCCATACTCTCCGCCTTCTTGCTCAAAGCATCTGCTACCACATTTGCCTTGCCCGGGTGATAAATAATGGTGATATCATAACCTTTCAACAACTCAAGCCATCTGCGCTGCTTCAAATTAAGATCCTTCTGCTTGAACAAGTGCTGCAAGCTACGGTGGTCTGTATAAACCTCACAGGACACTCCATACAAGTAGTGCCTCCAAATCTTAAGAGCGTGAACAATCGCCGCCAACTCCAAATCGTGCATAGGGTAATTCTTCTCATGAACCTTCAACTGGCATGAAGCATAAGCAATAGCTCTCCCCTCATGCATCAATACACACCCCAAGCCAACGCGTGAAGCATCGCAATATACTGTGTACATCCCAGAAACGGAAGGCAATACTAGAACTGGTGCTGAGGTCAATGTTGTCTTGAGCTTCTGAAAGCTCGCCTCACACTCGTCAGACCATCGAAATGGGGCCCAAAAAGCTCCTGCTCTCTGTAGCTGAAGTAGGACGCGACCAACTCTGAACTGCCTCGATCTTCTAAGGATCAACCTTGATACCCTCTCTGGATACCACATGCCCCAAAAAAGCCACGGAATCCAACCAAAACTCACACTTGGAGAACTTAGCATATAACTTCTGTTCTCACAAAGTCTGGAGCACAACTCTCAAATGCTGCTCGTGCTCCCCCAGGCTACGTGAGTAAATCAAAATGTCATCAATGAAGAAAATGAAAAAGGAATCAATATACGGCCTGAACACCCTATTCATCAAGTCCATGAATGCTGCTGGGGCATTAGTCAAGCCAAAGGACATCACCAGGAACTCATAATGGCCATATCTCGTACGAAAAGCAGTCTTCGGAACATCTGAAGCCCGAATCCTCAACTGATGATACCCCGATCGCAAATCAATCTTAGAAAACACACGAGCACCCTACAACTGGTCAAACAAATCATCGATGCGTGGCAAGGGATACTTGTTCTTAATGGTAACCTTGTTCGACTGGCGGTAATCAATACACATCCGCATAGACCCATCCTTCTTCTTCACAAAT
This sequence comes from Nicotiana paniculata, assembly GCA_005239505.1. Classification (NCBI taxonomy): domain Eukaryota; kingdom Viridiplantae; phylum Streptophyta; class Magnoliopsida; order Solanales; family Solanaceae; genus Nicotiana; species Nicotiana paniculata. Next base: position 46,933 of record ML309205.1, on the reverse strand, counting down.
AAAACTGGAGCACCCCCATGTCGATACACTTGATTTGATGAACCCCTTAGCTAACAACTCCTCAAGCTGCTCCTTCAACTTCTTCAACTCTTTAGGAGCCATACAATATGGAGGAAGGATATAGGCTGGGTATCTGGAGCTAAATCAATGGAGAAATCAATATCACGGTCCGGAGGCATGCCCGGAAGATCCGAAGGAAATACATCCGCAAACTCTCGAACCACTGGCACTGAATCAATCGGCGGAGACTCAGCGGTAGTGTCCCGCACATACGCAAGATAGGCCTGACAACCCTTCTTGACCATATGTCGAGCCTTCATGAAAGAAATAACCCGGCTGGCTGCACTAACTAAAGAACCTCTCCACTCCAGCCTAGGCGACTTGGGCATGGCTAAAGTAACTATCTTGGCATGGCAATCAAGCACGAAATGATAAGGAGATAGCCAATCCATGCCTAGAATAACCTCAAAATCAACCATGTCGAGCAATAAAAGGTCAATCTGGTCTTGAACCCACAGAAGGTGATCACACAAGACCGATACACCCGGTCTACCACCACAAAATCGCCCACAGGAGTGGACACATATATAGGAGATCCCAAGGACTTACGAGAAACATACATAAAAGGAGAAAATAGGGCTGAAACATATGAATAAGTGGATCCTGGATCAATCAATACTGAAGCCTCTCTACCACATACTGAGATAATACCTGTGATCACAGCGTTTGAGGCCACTGCATCTGATCTGGACGGAATAGCATAGAATCTGGCTGGGGTACCGGAAGACTGGGCTCCACCAGAGTGAACAAGAGCTGCCTGACCTCCCCCTGACTGGCCTCCACCTCTAGGACGACCCCTGCCGACCTGTCCTCCACCTCTAGGTGGCCGGACTGCTGGTGCTGAACTCATAGGCTAATAACCCTGCTGCACTGTCTTGCCCCAAAAACTGGGACAAGCCCTCCTCACATGGCCCAGATCCCGCACTCGTAACATCTCACAGGTGACATATCCTGTTGCCCCGAAGAAGATCCCTGAATGGCCTAGGGCGATGAGAGCCCTCAGGCATAGCACTGAAATAAGGATCGGAGGATCTTAGATGACTGGGATACCCACTGTGAGAACTCTGAATGGCTAGAGGACGGTAGGAACGCTTTGGCATAGCGCTGAAATGAGGCCTCTGTGGAACACCTCGGGGAGGTGGTGGAGGTGCTGAATATAAAGGCCTGCTGAGCTGACCACTGCTACACTGACCCCTGCCCCTAGCTGGCGTGCCTCTGAAATCTCTTGAGAACCTAGCCCTCTTGTCCTGCTGACCCTGCTCCCTGCTCCTTGATCGATAACCCTCGATCCTGCGAGCAATCTTCACTACGAGCTGATAAGGGGTACCCATCTCCACCTCTCGAGCCATGGTGGATATAATACCTGGATGCAACCCTGCTACCAACCTCCGCACTCTCTCAGCATCGGTGGGCAATATCATAAGAGCATGGCGTGACAACTCTAAAAATCTGGCCTCATAATCTGTCACAGATATCTGCCCCTGCACTAGCCGCTCAAACTGACCCCGCAGCTCTTCCCTCTCAGAGGGTGGAATATATATGTCCAAGAACATCTATGTGAACTTCTCCCAAGTGACAGTAGGAGAATCTGCTGGCCTGCTGAGAATATAAGACTGCCAGCACCTGCGAGCTCCGCCCTCTAACTGGAAAGTGGTGAAATCCACTCCATGGGACGCTAGGATCCACATGTTGTGCAGTCTATCACTAAACCTATCAATGAAGTCCTAGGCATCCTCAGCTCGCTCACCCCCGAAGACTGGAGAGCTCAATCGAGTCTATCTGTCTAACATCTTCTGCTGATTGCCATCCGGAGTTGGTCTGGGCTCCGGTACTGCTACTACAGGCTGGGCCCCACCCACGGGTAGTGTACCTGGGGTGTGATATAATGCTGCTGTCGGTCCTGCGGCCTGGGCAGTAGGGGTCTAGGCTCCCACTCCCGCCTGAGAAGTGGCAGGATTTGCTGGAAATAAACCAGCCTGGGCCATAGTGTCCATAAATCTCATCATAGATCCATGACTGCCTGGAAGCTTGGCACCGTCATAAAGTCTACTGTTGCAGGATTTGCTGGAGGTATGTCATCCTGATCCTCTACAATAGGGTCCTTTGGTGGCGGGATCGCAGTAGCTCTGGGACGCCCTCGCCCCTACCACGGGCCGGTGCTCTCCCCCGAGCTTTGCCAACCGGGGTAGCCCTTCCCAGGTCTGGAACACCAGATGCGTACGTCCTCACCATCTGTGAGAGAATAGAAGAATGAATTTAGTAAATCAACGATTGCACGATAGAATAAGAACAAAGAGAGGTTTACTAACACCCTATAGCCTCCTGAAGATAAGTACAAACGTCTCCGTGCCGATCCGCAAGACTCTACTGGGTTTTCCCATGACTCATGAGACTTACGTGAACCTATTGTTCTAATACCATGTTGTCACGACCCAAAATCCAACACAGGTCATGATGGCTCCCAACACAGGGGTCAGGCAAGCCAACAGTTGTTTACTAGTGAGATTATCTTTATTTAACATACCAACCCCACATATTCCCCAAAGTTTGAAGCTTAAATCATTTAAATAAAAGAGGAAACATTAACCAACTTAAGTAAATACAACCACAATGATCATGATCCAATATATACAGTCCCAAAATAAAGAGTCTACTATGTGCATGCCAAGAACTAGTGTCACAAGTCAACAAGCGAACTAGTAGAATATACAAAAGATGATACAAACTGTACTACTGTCTGAAAGAAGTAGACAGAAATAAACAAAAGATAACTCTATAGCACTGCTGAGAATCGACAAGGGAGGCATCTCACCATGGATTCAGGTCCAGAATATATGTCAAGCTCCGGTCGGATAACCAGAAACACCAGCCTCAGAACCTGTACAATTAAGTACAGAAATACAACATGAGTACATAAATATATATGTACCCAGTGAGTATCCCACCTAACCTCTAAGAGGTAGTGACAAGAGGTCGACTTGACGCTCACTAAGGTCTAACGGTAATAATACAAAACATGATATAACGAAATGCAGTAGACATGTGAGACAGTAAGCATCAGATACCTATCAAATACAGAAATCCAGGAAACTACTGAAAATTAGCAACAATGTACACTTCCCTTTTTCCCCCAAATATCTGTCAAGTCAATATCAATGAAAAAAATACCAAATAGCCAAGCGCACACAAGGGTAAGATAACCGGCCAGAGTCATAAGGAAATATCTAGACACTGAATGGACGTAAAGCTTCCCCTGCTTGCGAATCATAGATGCGACTCTGGTGCTGACACATTTATGTACAATTACCATAAAGCTTCCCTCGATCGCGAATCATACCTGCGATTCGAGTGCTGACACTTATGTATAATCACCATAAAGCTCCCCTCGATCGCGAATCATACCTGCGATTCGAGTGCTGACACACTTATACCAATTTATCATAAAGCTTCCCTCGATCGCGAATCATACCTGCGATTCGAGTGCTGACACTTATGTATAATCACCATAAAGCTCCCCTCGATCGCGAATCATACCTGCGATTCGAGTGCTGACACACTTATACCAATTTATCATAAAGCTTCCCTCGATCGCGAATCATACCTGCGATTCGAGTGCTGACTCTCATATGCACATATGTATATACCGACATATCAATAACTTAGTAGGGATATACCTGTAACAGGGATTGATCAACTGGGAGTTCAAGTGCAACTTTCCACATTTCCATATCAATATAAAAGCAATAGGCAGCTCAAAGAACACCCAAAGATTCATGTAAGGCACATAGAGACATGCGTATGAGCCCTAAAACTACCCGACATAGCATGATAGTCGCCACATACGGACTCTCGTCACTTTGTACGCAGGTAGGCCCCAAAACAATTACACACAGTATATATAACACCTATGGGGACAATTCCCTCTTACAAGGTTAGAAAAGAGACTCACCTCATGTCGAATCTACCCCTCGGACCAAGGATGCGTCCGAACTCCGAACTCTATGCCCGAGAACTCACAACTAGCCAAATACGGTACAATGACATCAATGCATGCTCAAAGTAGGGAAATCATCCTATTTATTCAATAATTCAACATTCTAGAAGAATTCCTAAAATCCAACCCCGGGCCCGCACGCTCGAATTCCGAAAACTCATGGAGGAATCGCTCACCCGAAGCCTAAGGATCGTTAATACATGATTTCTACTTAAATTTATAGCAATAAATGGGTAATTCACCAATTTCTTAAGAACCCTAAATTATTACCCAATTCTTGACTTCTCAATGGTTTAGTAGTTAATTTAGCTAGAAGACCATGAATTAAACTAGTGTTGAAGTGGAATTAACTCACCTTGACAGTAGCTAGGTCGTGGTCTGCTCCCCCCAAGCTCACAAGACTCTAATGGTGGAGGAAAATGAACGAATGGGGTGAAATCCCGTGTTTTAAAGGAAACACACTGCCTGGCCTACAGGGGTTCCACACCTGTTGATCGAGGACTGCAACTGCGGTCTCACGCCTGTGAGCTGGGGCTCGCACCTGCGGAATTGGACGAGAAAGGCTGAGTTTACACCTGCGGAGGGATGGCCGCACTAGCGGTTCCGCTCCTGCGGACTTTTGTCCGCACCTACGAGAAAGGGGGACCTCACCTTAGGTCGCACCTGCAATGCTTGGGACCGCAGGAGCGGTCCCGCACCTGCGACTGAGCGACCGCACCTGCGATCACACCTGAACGGGTGCACCAACAGCTATTTTAGCTGGTTTTTAGCCCCGTTGGGTGCCCGACAGGCCCCTGGTCCCACCCGAGCCCTCGTCTAAATATACCAACAAGTCCCAAATCATAATACGGACTCGCTCGAGCCTTCAGCACACCCAAAACAACACTAAAACTCAAAATCACACCTCAAAACCCCATGAACCAAACTTAGGAACTTTAAGTTTTCTAAACTTCGCTACGATGCGCCAAACCGACCTATACAACTCGGAATGACACCAAATTTTGCAGGCAAGTCACAAATGACATAACGAAACTACTCCTGGTCTCGAAATTCTGTTCGAACCTCGATAACACAAAAACACATCCAAAACCACAATAGGAACTTAAGGAACATTTTATTTTTATATTGGGCGCCGAAACGCTCTCGGGTCATCAGAAACCCTTTCCAAACATACGCCCAGGTCCAAAATCACCACACGAAGCTACCGAAATTGACGAAACTCGATTCCGAGGTCATTTACCCAAAATGTTGACTGAAGTCAAACTTGGCCTTAAAGGCCAACCTTAAGGAACCAATTGTTCCTGTAGCACTATAAACACCTCTGAATCCCGGACCACCAGTTCCCGCAAGTTGTAAATCATAGCCGTTATAGGAAGTTTCATTTAGGGGAACAGGGTCCAATAACGCAAAATGACTGGTCGGGTCGTTACAGTGAAGAAGGAGATCATAAAATGGTTGGATGCCGGGGATTTTTACCCCATTTTTGATAGCTCGTGGACTTCTCCAGTGCAATGCATCCCAAAGAAAGGGGGCATGACTGTGATAACAAATGACAAGAATAATTAATCTAGATAAGAACGGCCACCGGGTGGAAAGTGTGCATGGACTATAGGAAGCTCAACAAAGTCACTTGGAATGATCATTTCCCACTCCCATTTCTTGATCAAATGCTTGATAGGTTGACCGGATGAGGTTTTTATTATTTTCTTGATGGATATTCCGGCGACAATCAAATTCTTATTGTTCCGGAGAATAAAGAAAGACTACTTCCACTTGTCCCTATGGCAATTTCGCATTCTCACGGATGCTATTTGGGTTATGCAATGCACCAACGACTTTTCAATGGTATATGATGGCCATCTTCACCGAAATGGTGGAGGACTTTCTTGAGGTCTTCATGGATGACTTTTCCGTGGTCGGGAATTCCCTTGATGATTTCTTGAACAACTTGGACAAAGTATTGGAAAGATGTGAGGAAACAAACTTGGTTTTGAATTGGGAGAAATGTCACTTCATGGTCGAGGAAGGCATTGTCCTCGGCCACAAGATTTCAAAGCTTGGTATTGAGGTCGACAAGGCCAAAATTGAGGTGATCTCCAAACTCCCACCCCGTACATCAGTGAAGGGAGTGAGGATCTTCTTAGGTCATGCGGGGTTCTATTGCCAATTCATCAAGGACTTTTCTGAGGTGGTAAACCCCTTGTGTAAACTTCTGGAGAAGGATGCCAAATTCCATTTCAACAAGGATTGTATGAAGAAATTTGAAATACTCAAGTTCAAATTGACTAATTTAATCCTATTACCACCGCACCGAATTGGAGCTTGCCTTTCGAGCTCATGTGTGATGCAAGTGCTGTGGCAGTTGGAGCGGTATTAGGGCAATGTATTATTAAAATCTTCCATCCGGTATACTATGCTAGTAAGACCATGAATGATGCCCAAGTCAACTACACAGTGATCGAAAAATAGCTCCTTGCTTTTGTCTTTTCTATGGAGAAGTTCCACCCGTACTTGATGGGTACAAAGGTGATTCTACACACCGACCATGCGGCGCTTCAATATTTTATGAGCAAGAAAGATTCTAAAGCAAGATTAATGTGGTGGGTGCTTCTATTGCAAGAGTTTGATCTAGACATTCAAGACCGTAAGGGTAGTGAAAACCAAAGGGCAGACCACTTGTCTCGTTTGGAGGAGGAGGGGAGGCCACATGACGGCCTTGAGATAAATGATTCCTTCCTCGACGAGCAACTTCTAGCCACTTCAATGACCAGGATGCCATGGTTCGCTGACTTAGCCAATTATCTTGTGAGTGGTATTGTACCGAATGATTTCTCTTCAAACCAAAGGAAGAAGATCAAAAGGGATTGCCTTGACTATTATTGGGATGAGACACATCTCTTCCAGATTTGTACCAGTGGCGTGATTCGACGATGTGTACCAGAGGAGGAACAAGTGGAAATTATTGAGGCTTGCCACTCTTCACCATATGCTGGTCACTATGGTGGAGCTAGAACAACAACAAAAGTGTTGAGTTGTGGATTCTATTGGCCTACTCTTTACAAGGACGCTAGCGATCTCGTCAAGCATTGTGATGAATGTCAAAGGGCCGGTGGGATTTCTAAGAAAAATGAGATGCCCCTCTCCACTATCTTGGAGATTAATATTTTCTATGTGCGGGGCATTGATTTCATGGGTCCTTTCGTAAGCTCTTGTTACACCCCATGTTTTTGTACGTGAAAGTGCGCCATAAGTAAATTGATGGAGGCTCGAAAATGAGATGTTTCATCCCCTATTTTTATATGTTAAAGTTTCATCGTAAGTTAATCGATGTAAGTTCGGGAATGAGATTATTTGGGGATTATAAGTATTATGCTATTTGAAAAAAGTGATAAGTAAATTCGTGAAGGTGAGAGGGTAAGTGAATCGAAAAAAATGAGTTTCGTTCAATTTTGACAATTTGGGATAAAATATGGTCCAATCTATAATACTAGGTATTTATGGATTAGTACCATACAAGGTACCATATTACCATGATAGTATGATACATAAGGTGTGTTAAAAGTAAGTAATATTTTAATTAATTTGAGATAATTCTTAATTATGTGGGTAATTGGTTAATTATTAGATTAGTGGAGAATTACCAAGTTAATTTAGAAGTTGGTAATTAATTAAGACAATTTGGATAAACTCTTGAACCCCAACGTGGCAGCATAATGTAGTCAATCAAATGACTCTTTATGTTGCAAGGTGGCCTAATTTGGTCATTCTTTGGCCAAGTCATCCCTATCAAGTAGGGCCCACAAAAGCAAACATTTTTAAGAGATTTACCTTATTAAGGTATGATTCTTAGTGTGACAATAGACGGATGAAGCTTCAATACGGATTTGCAATTCTAAGAGATTTGCAAAGAAGTTATAATGTGTAATCGCAACGAGATTTGCAATTCTAAGAAAGCACGGTACAATCTTTCTCAAGAATATTATACGGATTCTCCCCCACTTCGATCCGCCATTATATGTTTCATAGCAATTGACGTATGTTAGAGGGGTTGTCAAGAGAATCAGCTCAGGTATGTTAAGACTAAGCCTCACTTTTATTTTGGCATGATCTCGTAACTACATGTGTTTGATAACGAGGCATAAAGAGAAGTTAATACTCCCGAATTGATATACATTATCCTAGTCTCATAAGTTACAGTATTCTCCCTTATCGAGACTTTATATTAAATTGAGTATTATCTTCTTCTAGTCAAGAGAGCAGAGGATCTATATATATATATATATATATATATATATATATAGTATTACAGTATTTTCACCACCATCGAGCTATAATTGATGGGCAGGCCCCTATTGGGAAACCTCTGATCAGATGGTAAATTATATACCGAGCCTACTATGGCCGAGCGCCTTTAAGCGAGCCCGGCATGGCCGAGATATAAAGCCTAGTATGGACGAGCGCCTATGAGTGATCCTATTACGGAGGAGCAGTTACACATTTAGAGCCTTATAGGGCTGGGCATCTATTTTATTTACTATATTGAGAGAGTTGAGTCAGTATCAATAGGCAAGTATATCTCCAGAACATCTTTGACTCCCAGTTATTTTTAGTTATTATATTATCAGTTCAGTTTCAGCTTTCAGTTATTTTATTTCCTTACATACTCGGTACGTTATTTCGTACTGACGTACTTTTTTCTAGGGACGCTGCATTTCATGCGTGCAGGTTCAGACAAACAGACGGGTAGACCTTCTTAATAGGTGTTGCCCGAGTTCAGATTTATCGGTAAGCTCCACGTCCTTCGGAGTTTCCGAGTTTAGAGTTTTTTGTACATCTTGTGTATATATGTATATAGGTTATGTATATGTCGGGGCCCTGTTCCAATCACAGTACATCCATCAGTAGAGGCTTGTAGACATATCCTGTCAGTTAGTGCAGTATATTGGGCTTGTAGGACTTATATGTATATTTTGTTAGTTTGTCAGCTATAGTAGTTATGACGGCCTTGTTGGCCCAGATTTATATTGATGTTTAGTCAGTTTTAGCTTCAATTCAGTTTTATATTTTGCTTCGCAAATTGTCTTGCAATGTGGCCATGGACAAAGTATGACATTATATGTTCAGAGTCCCTTAGTCACAAGTTGGTACGCAAGGATAGATGAGGCACCGGGTGCCGATCTCGCACCCCAAGTTCGGCGCATGACAGATCTATTGGGAACAGTTACATTTTGGTAGTTGTGGATTATGTGTCAAAGTGGGTTGAAGCCGTGGCTTTACCCAACAATGAAGCTCGAAGTGTGGTGGAACTTTTGAAAAATAGCATCTTCACGAGATTCAATACTCAAGAGCCATTATTAGTGATGAGGGATCGCACTTTTGCAACAAAGCTTTTGACACCTTACTCACAAAGTGTCGACCCCCTATCATCCTCAAGCAAGCGAGCAAGTGGAAGTCTCCAACCGGAAGATCAAGAGTATTTTATCAAAGACAGTGAATGCCAACCAGACAGATTGGTCAAAGAAACTTGATGATGCTATTTAGGTTTATAGGACGGATTACAAAACACCGATTGGTATGTCTCCGTACCGGTTAGTGTTCGGGAAAGCTTGTAACCTTCTGGTGGAACTTGAGCACAAGGCTATTTGGGCATTGAAGAAGCTTAATCTTGAATGGGATATCGCTGCCAACTTAAGAGTGAAACAATTAAATGTGTTTGATGAATTTGGGTACCATTCTTATACAAGTTCGTCATTATACAAGGACAAGATGAAGTACCTCCATGACAAGGACATCATAAACAAGGAGTTCAAAGAAGGTGATCTTGTGCTATTATTCAATTCAAGGTTGCGAATGTTTCCGTAAAAGTTGAAGTCTAAATGGAGTGGTCCATTTGAGGTTGTGCATGTGACACCCTTTGGTGCATTAGACTTGAAGAACAAAGATGATGAAGTGCTTAGAGTCAATGGTCACCGGGTGAAACATTATCTTGGCAGAGTTGATGATGGCCACGTTGTGGAGTTAATCCATTTCAAGTGATTGATGGTAATCTACGTTGTGCCACGATGTTAAATCAAGTGATTCTTAGGAGGAAACCCATGTTTCTTTTCATTTTCTTCCTTTTTAGACAAGTTTTGTATTGAGCTAACTGGTTTTGAAGTGATTTGCAGGAATGAGTGTGCATTGCATGTATTATTCTCGAAAAAATTGGCCAACTGTTGAAAAAGTACGGACCGACATTAATTGTGCGGACCGCACAATTGTAAATGCAACCACAAAATTGTGTGGCCGTACAACTGGAGACTCAAAAATGTGAACTCTCTAAAGTTTTGAGTTGCAGATAATAGGCCATTATGTGGCCGCACACAAAAATGTGCGGACCGTAAAAATTTCTGCAGCCGCACTCACTTTTGTGCGGACCGCAGAATCTCACTTTTTAACCGACTTGGTCAAACTATAGATAGGACCTTTGAACACTACTCACACTTTACTCTCTGAGTTCCTGAGCCCTAAGCAAACACTGTACACTCCAAAATAGTTCACACTCCACACTCACACTCGTTTCATCAAGTTTAGATTCTTACCTGCATCCTTCATCATCTGGTATGCTTAATCCATGTTAGTTTTCTCTTCAATTTTTCTCTATTTTTTATTTTTTATTAGTTTAATTATTTTTAGGCCTAAAAATGTCAAATGTTCTTCATATGTGCTTAAAACCATGTGGGCAATTTCATGTATGTTCATTGGGGACTGGGTAGACAATTGATCATGTTTATTTTCACATACCATGTCTAATTTGTGAAAAATTTGCAAGAAACCTAAAGTCAGTGCCGCTTAATTTCAAATTGTGAGGCCGCAGATAAAATTATGTGGTCCGCAGATCTTTAAATTAGGGAAAAAAAGTTACTTGAAAAGTGTGGACCCGTGTGCTGAATGAAAGAACATTCATTGAATGAGTTGACGCTAAACCTCATGCTCTTTAAGAGAGCGCACTAAAAATTGTGCGGTCTGCAGAAAAATTGTGCGGCCGCAGAAAATTGTGTGCGATTGCACTTTGGAACTTCAGAGAACTAGTGTTCTCAACTTGGAATTGTGCGGCCACACTAAAAATTATGCAGTACGCACTTCAGGATGTGCGACCTCACTCAAAATTGTGCGGTCCGCTCTTTGAGATGTGTGACCGCACTTTTAAATTATGCGGTCTGCACATGGCAGTCTGCGGCCACACTCAAAATTGTGCGATCCATACTGTCTCTTCTGTAGACTATTTTCTTGCAACTGTCATACAACTGTTTACACTGTCTCACTGACTTGTGTGCCTTGAATTGCAGACTATGTTTCGATCATGTGGTATAGGCGATACATTCAAAGTGAGAGGTGAACCCTCCCGAGGTCGAGGAAAGGGCACTCACCCACTAGGAGTGCAATCAAAAACCATAGCCAAAAAGCCGACCACTGGGAGATGTAGGGCCATAGATCCCTCAGAATCAAGTTCATATGCCCCGTCTAGGGATTCCTCCAAGGGTCATTCAATGGAGGTACAGCCTGAGGCCCAGTCCCAACCACCACAAACCACTGGGAGATATCAATTGCGCAATGAACCCTCCACTACAACAAGTTCATCTGAGGGTTCTGATGCCGGTAGCCAGGGTTCAGAGCCATCCTTTACACCTTCTCCTTCTTCACCAGTTGTAGTTGATGATGATGATGTCCCTGATGATGGTAGAGGAGGTGACACTCGAGTGGGCGGCCTAGAGAGGTTGACGAAGAGGGAAGCATGGGAGGATAGATTTGTGAGTTTGATAGCTTTCAAAAGATTCAGAGAGTGGTGACCCCAGATATCACTCACACTTGAGAGACAATTCTTAATTAAGGATTCGGATAAACACAATCCAGATGTCTTTAGAAAGTTCCGGGAGCGGAAGGGGTGGATGTGGTTCACCCAAAGTGTCAGAGATGCAAATGAGCACTTGGTACCGGAGTTTAATGCCAATGTGGCTCACATAAAGAAGGGTACCAAAATAAAAAAGGTGAGGAATTTGAAAGTCAGATTCGACGCCAGCACTCTGAACACTTACATGGGCTTTCAGGAGGTAGAAGCAGTCCAGTACCTGGAGAAGCTTGCTATGGTTGATGAAGCTCGCCCTTGGCTAGCTGAAATGTTGACTGCTCGAGGAACACCACCACCGTGGATCACAACAGGGGTTCCTATCCTCTGGGCCACCCTAAATTTTTAAGCAAAGAGGTGGCAGACCTTTGTGTACAGCCTATTGAACCAAGCAGGAATGAGAACAATCTCCCACTTCCTCGAGCAGTTCTGGTGGCATCTATTATGGCCGGGTACCTAATCAATGTGGGTGCCATCATGTCGACCAACATGAGATTAGTTTTCCGAAAAGATGAAAGCTCCTACCCATATCCTAACACCCTCACAGAATATTTCACCGATGCAAAGGTGGAGCCAAGGACATTTGATACAAAAGTAAGGGTCAAGAAGACCTTGTCATGGTACTCCCTGCAAGGCGTGGACAACCCGAAGTTCAAGGGTAAGGCCACTATGAAGAGCCATCGGTGGTGGGTACAGAGTCTGATGCTGATCCATCTACAGTTCCATGCCTTCCACAGCAGCCGGGCCTTCCACCGGGATAGATGACATGCCACCACCTTCATCTTCTAGACCATCAGCTTCAGTACCAGTGCCAGCCTCATCCACTTATCCACTCCTGCAAGTCTCCCAGACATTGATGAGCCTCAACAACTGGATGCAAACAACCACTTGTAAGCTGTTTGACATATCCGGTACTATTGCAGCACAATCCTCTACTCCAACAGTACCACAGGTCCCTCCGTTAGTGGAGGAAACATTGAAGAAGATATGGAGAACCAGAAGACCATTATAGATACACTGGTGGCTCATGGGGGAGCTGTTGAGAAGTTGGGAAAGCAGGTGAAGAAGATGAGGAAATCCCAGGCTTCAAAGAAATCAGTGGAGAGATTGAGAAAAGAGGTGACGAAGACCGCAAGAACGAGTGATTTTCCATTTGACCTACTGATGGAGACAGATCCATCAGTACCAACAGACCCAGAAGCACCATCAGCAGAGGCACCAGTTGGACAGTCTGACAAGCCAGATCTTGCCGCCCACACTATTGAGTAGATGCTTCAGATTTTAGCCAACCATATTGGGAGTTTTCTTTACTCTCTACCCTCCCTTATTTGATTTTTCTAAGCATTAAGGACAATGATTGTTCTTATTCAGGGGGGTGGTCTATTTTGGTTGGATTTGATGATATTTGATGACATTGTCCTGTAATAAATTTAATAATATTTTTCTTTTATCTTTATTTTCCCTTTCATTATGTATATATTCATACCTCTTGTATATATTCTATTCCCCTCGGTTTGTATATTCATTTGTTCTTACTTTCAGTAGTTTATTTCATAACGTCTTCATTTTGTTTTCTTAATAGTATAGCTTCTTATTTACTTTAACAACTTCTTTTTTATTTTTAGCTTCTTTTTATGTTTAACTGAACAATAAGCCTTTGGTTTTCTTAATGCCACGGTTATTTCCAGAGGTGGATTTTGTGTGAACCGGGTGGCTCTTCCCAATGATAGATGGCGTGACAATCTTCTTAAGGGATCGAGTCTGGTTTTTATGTCTAGGTAGAAACAGTAGTATTAATGAATAAATAGGGGTCAAGCATGCTTCACTTGGTGCCAACACACTTAACTATGCGCTTATGGTTAAAAACAAGTTTTTGAAAAAAAAATAGCTCTAGTTAGTGACTTTGTGACTCTTGTGTTGACTTAGGCAATCATCGAGTGGCTTAGTTGAACCATTAGCGATTTTCAATCTTGAATGTGGTTGTTGTGGGCCCTCGACTCTATTCTCTTTAACAATCCGGTTGTGTGAAAGGTTAGGTATTTTGTTACAAGTCCAAGTACACATGTGAATGGTCTATAACTTGCCCCGAATGTGTTTCTAGGCGAAATTCTAAGTTATCTTGGCTTGAGAAGTGATTGTAGGCTCTCCTTGACCCGTTTTGAAACCTTCCATGGCCCACCATTTATATCATTCTTAGTGAAACCTTTTGAGCCTAAAACCATTTTATTCGCTTACCACGTTACAAGACTTTACCTGTTTTATAGTGACGCTCTCTTGGCACCCGAACTTTCTTTAGCACTCATGAGATACAAATGGAAAAAACATAAGTCTGGGGAAGAGACGAGGAATTTGAAGATGGTATCGAGGCACAAAAAGAGAAAAGAAATGAAGAAGAGGAAAGGTAAATAAAAATAAAGAAAGAACAAAAGAAAAACACAAAAAGAAAGGGAATAATGTGAAAGGGTTGAAAAGATCCAAAAGAAAGCAAAAGTGCAAAGCATGGAGAGAACAAAAAGGGAGAATATGAATAGCATGACCAAGAAAGAGTGATGTCAAGTCTCTCTAGTTTCCCTAAGGAAAAAGAAAATGACTCAAAATGTCGGCAAAGTATGAGTTAAAAAGAGAAAATGGAGTTCTAAAGGAAAGATGAACCAATTCCATACCAATATTCCGTAGTCCAAAAGCCTTCATTACATGCCGAAAAAGCCCTACGTGATTTCAAGACGAGTAAGCTTACATTAGTGGTGATCTACATGAGGGGAAAGCATATGGTACTTAGAGCCGGGCTTGTGATATTCTTTTGGGAGTGATGAGCGAACCTTTCTCAAGTCATTGAATTGAGTACTGCATTCGTGAGTGAGATGAGATTCCAGAGAGTATAGGAGGAGGAGTTTGGGATCCACTGTGACCTGCATGAAAGTGTAAACTTCCTTGATGAATAAAGTAAACTCTTGATGCTCAAGCGTCACATTAGAGCTATTTGTGATTTAACATTCAAATCATAGGCTTGTTGACGATTCATGAGTGTGTGGATAATTGTTGGTCCCAGTTGATGTGTGTTGGATTCAAATTAGGCCAACTAAAATAGCTCCTTTCTAGTGGAGGTGAGAATTACCTTATTTGCTTAAGGACAAGCAAAAGCTTAAGTTTGGGGGAGTTGACAAGTAGGGATTTTGACCACTTATTGGCACTATTTTACTTACGTTTTAGCTAAAAAATGCTTAAAAGTATTCCCAAGAACTAATGAAATGTGATTTATTGCAGGAATATTGAGAAACGAGACAAAGAAATGAAAATCAACTCAAGAAGGAGTAAAATTGGACAAGGACCAAAACAAGGAAAAATGGACCAAAGTGCGGACCGCACAATACTTTGTGCGGCCGCAGACTATGAAGAGACCCTGCCAAAATTCCTTCACAAAGTGAGGACTGCACAATTATTGTGCGGCCGTAGAAGACAAGGTTCATAGAGATGGTATTTTGGGGGCCTGAAAAATGTTGACCGCACTATTATTGTGCGGCTGTAGAATGCGGCAGTGCGACTGCACTCATAAATGTGCGGTCCGCAGAAATCATCCAGGTCCAAGTCAAATTCAAGAGTGTGACTGCACTCAGAAATGTGCGGTCCACACAATCAGAAGAAGTGCGGCCGCACCCCAGAATTATGCGAACACAGAAGGCCATCCTGTCAAGTCAGCTTCAAAGTGCAGACCACACACAAAATTGTGTGGCCGCACAACCTTCGCAGGGGTAATTTTGCCCGATAATTGTAGATGGATATAAATAGATCTTTTTGTCATTTTAGGTCAAGTAGGAAAACTTGAGAATAGTCAGACGCTTTCTTTTACTGTTTCAGGTAACTTTGTAATTGATTATCATTTTAACATTGAACTTTCTTCTCTTAATCATATTATGAGTTTAATATTAGTTTCTTCTTTAATTTCTTCATTTTTGTTTATGAGTAGCTAAACCTTAGCTAGGGTTGTGACCCAACTCTAGTATGGGTACCTAATGGGTGATTGATTTAGGGCTTATTTATGATTGGGTATATGATATTTAGCCTAGTTCTTGCTTGAATTAAGAATTGATGGTTGCAAACAATGATTCATACCTAATTGACTTAGTCTCTACTTGAGAAAGAAAGACTAAGTCTAGGAAAACTTGGCTAACAAGAAATTGGGGTGAACTCAAGAAATTAATAGCCCCAATTAAAGGGTTGAATCTAGATATAGTAAGACCCGACTTGAGCATCTATCACTTGTTTCGTGAAATACCCATTTGGTCTTGAGAAAGCCAAATTGGGAAAAATCACTCAAACTATCGAGAGGTATAGAGTGAGAAATCGCGTGTGATTGCTATGTTATATCCCGATCGAGCAAACATGCCTTAAAGCTCTCAATCCGTTAGGTAACCAACTAAGCAGAAGTCATAGCCCTAAAACTTTTATAAAATGAAAACAACAATACCAAAAACATTGTCTCTTAGACGAGATATATGCCTAATCTAACATAAGCTCTATGTGGAATCGACCCCGACTCGCGTTGGGTATTTATAATTGAATCGACCGTCTCACAATCCCAATTAGTGGTGTGAGTTTGGGCGACATTTTACGGGCTTGGACATTTTGCCTCAGCGATCGCGGGTGACCTTTCGTGATCTTGAAGAAGGAATCATTAGGCATAAAACATTTTAAAATCGCGACTTTGGCCTGATTTGGAGCTTCTTGTAGGGGGGAGGGGGGAGGCTTTCATCAAGCACTATAAGGTGAGTGATTATTTCATAATGTAAGTTAAATACTTAGATTATGGGTAGATTTTAACATGTAAATGTGGAAATTTTAGGATTTTGTTGGAAAACCTAGGTTTTGATATGAATGGGATTAGGCCACGAAAATGATTATGGAATTGCGTAGAAATTAGATATTTGTATTCGTGAGGTTATAGGTAATATTAATTAACGAATATTTCTGGAATTCGGGCAATTGGGCCAGAGGGTGAATTTTTGAAACCTTCCAAACCGGGTTGGGTAATTACTCTAGTGGTTAAATTATGAAATTCTGAGCACTTATTGATTAGTTTATACGACTTTTGATTAGCTTCTGATTTCTTGGCTTCATTTGAGGAGTTCTAGTAAGGTTAAACAACCGGTTAGTGGACTTGAAAGTGAGGTAAGTCTCTTACCTAACCTTGTAAGAGGGAATTTATCCCCATATGTATATTAATTGTTGTGTGTTATTTGTTGTGGGGAGTTACATACACACGTGGTGACAAGAGTCCATATGTAGCTATATCCATATTATGTCCAGGCAGACTCAAGTTCAGTTCATGACTTAATTGTGCTATTTCTATCTATCTTGTGTATTGATTTCCTTGATTATGACTGAGATTGAGGATTAGAATAAAGATATTGATTAGCCTCTTAATTTGGAAAAAAATGGGAATATTTGATGAACTATGGATTCGTGTCTTCCCGACTCGCATGTACTTTCCGCGAGCGAGGTAAGTTTCTCTACTCTTATGGGATCTAGCCATTCATCTCGGTGGTGTATTAAATTACTCTTATGAGATCGGGTCGTTCACCTCGGTAATGTACTAAATTACTTTTATGGGATCGGTTCGTTCTCCTCGGCAGTATGGTAACTCTATTCTTATGGGATCGGGCCGTTCGCCGCGTAGTACTTAATACCACTATTCCTATAGGAGCAGACTATTTGCCTCGGCAGATTCGTGCTTAATGCTTGAGACTGGATTTGGTTTGGTAATAGTTGAATTAGCGCCTTTAAGGACGGATATGACATGTTTAGTGACTTTATATAGACTTATGTGGGGAAATACTATAATTATTTTTATTTTTTTCATTTCTACTCGATGTACATTCTCCATGTCTACTTTATGTATTTCTATTACCGTTTGACCACTAGTAAGTGTCAAGTCGACCACTCATTACTACTTCTTCAAGGTTAGACTGGATACTTACTAGGTACGTGTTGTTTTACGCACTCACACTACACATCTGCATTAAATGTGCAGGTACTGAGACAGGTAGTACCAGTGGTCACACGGGCGCGTAGCCACACTTCTACAGAGGCTTAGTGGTGAGCTGTTTTCCTTGCTTCGATCTTGTGATGACCCGATAGGTCATCTAGAGTTTTAACCCTTAATTCTGTGTTTCGAAACCTCAAATAGTTCCTTTTAGCCTTCCTCGATTTTTGTGCACAATCCGTGTCTTTTTCCGAAAGGATTTTATGTGAAAAAGTTGATTAAAATGTGAATTCGTACCTTAAAAATTCATTTGGGTTGACTGCGGTCAGAGTTTTGAGAAAACAGACCCGAATCTGTGATTTGACGGTCCCGATGGATTCGTATCGTGATTTGAGAATTTGGTGTATGTCCGGAATCGAATTAAGAGGTCCCTAGCTTGAGTTATCGCAATTTGTTGAAAATTTAAAGTTTAAAGATTTAAAGAATTTATAAATTTGACCGCAGTTTGACTTTATTTCTACTGGGTCTAGATTTTAGTTTCGTAGCTTGGTATAGGTTCATTACTGTAATTATGACTTGTCTGCAAAATTTGGAGCAAGACGAAGTTGATTTGACGTGATTCGCATGTCCGATTATTAAAATGAAGTTCTTACGTTTTATTTAAAATTTCATTTGTTGTGGTGTCCGTTTCGTAGTTCTAGGTGTTATTTTGGTGTTTTGATCATGTGAGTGAGTTCGTATGATATTTTTGGACTTGTGTACATATTTGGTTTGGAGCCCCGAGGGTTCGTGTGAGTTTTAGATAGGCTTCAGAGTGGGTATAGACTTAGAAAGTAGCTGGTGAAAGATCTGCTCTGGTGCAGGTCTTTGACTTTGCAATTGCGAGGTCAGTGTTCGTATTTGCGAAAAACCAAATTGATGTCATGTTCGCAATTGCGAAGAAAATCTTCGCATTTACGAAGAGGGGTTGGGTCAGCTGAGGTCGCATTTCTGAAGGACCATAGTTCACATTTGCGAACAAATTATCGCAAATGCGATGATAGCAGAGATGGAGCTTCTTCGCATTTGCGAAGTATGTCTCGCATTTGTGGGTTTCGCAATTGCGAACCCCATACCGCAATTGCGAATTTTGCGCCTGGTCAAAAGCTGAGATAGACAGGATTTTAGTTCATTCTCTCATATTCTCAACCCTAAACACCCTAGTGGCAATTTTTCCAAGAGCTTTTCTTCCTCAATTTTTTGGTAAGTGAGTCTAACCTTTTTCTTTCAATTACCCACTACATTTCATAAGATTTCAACCTTAAATTCCATGGTAGAAATTGGGGATTTGGGTAGAATTATGAATTTTTGTAAAATTGGAATTTAGACCTCGAATTGAGGTCGGATTTTGAATTGCATAACCAGGCTCAGGGGTGAATGTGTGATCGGGTTTTGGTTCGAACCTCGGGTTTTGACCAAGGGGCCTGGGGGTTAATTTTTGTTGACTTTTTTAATAATGATCTAAATTAAACCTTTTTCATTCGTGAGTAGTTTCTAAAGCTTAATTTGAATTGTTTGGTTAATAATTTTCTAGATTTGGTTGGTTCAGAGGCTTGTTCGAACGACAAGGCCGTGATTGAATTTTGAGTTGATTGCGAAGTGAGTTAAGTGTCGGGTTTGTTACGCCCTATATTTCTGTACATGAGAATACATCGTAATTCAATTGATGTAAGCTCAGAAATGAGATCATCTTTGAAAGTACATAAATTAAGTTAATCATATTACCTTGGAGGTTACAAATCTGTAAAATCATGGATAAAAACTACCAAGAGGGTTGAAAGGTTTAGGAGCTAAGCAAATTGAAGAAAATAAGTTTCGTCGAACGTCGATAAGTTGGGAATGTTATAACATATATTTTTGGGGTGATACTAGAGTTATTAACATGACAAGGAGTTTATGTTATGAGTTATTTTAGTCGTATGTTATATTTTGACGTCAAGTGAGTTTTGGAACAAAAGTTGGCAAAGGTCATCACGAGTTACATTCATAATGTGCTGAATATCAGGTCAAATGTAGCAGGGCTTTTCTCCTAATATACTTGGAATTACAGGATGATCCACATATCAAATTAAATATCTACTAGTCTATTTTCTAACTCATTAAATTTTTTGTCGATACGATATCGAAGTAGAGAGTTATTTGTAGTTTTGTGAGAATGCGCAGACCGCAAAGGTGACAAGTGGGTGGGTGACTAAAGCTTTTTGACCAATTCCTTTCATATGTTATATAAGGTCTTTTGGGAACATATTATATAACAAATTTAAGGTCTTATACTATAGTTTCCAACGATTTTAACCGTTAGTTCATACGGCATACGGATAAAAAGCTATAAGCGTTGGAAGGGCCAATGCTAGGGTGCCAAGTAGCACCGTTTTAACTTTTCAACAAAATGGATATTTATCTCCTTTATTTCGTATCTTTCTTCATTTTCTCCAGCAACCACGACCAAATAAGACCCATAAACTGACCCTTAATCTCTCTACAAGGGTTTCAAGAAGATTAATGTCCCACGTACGAAATTAAGAAGCGATAACATTAGAACAATCCGTACGACGTAAGTATCGCTATATCGCCTCTCTTTTTCATTGTAGTTTGAGTTTTGGAAGGTATTTAATAGTTAAGAAAATTCCTAATTTCTGTATTTAAGATTTTAAATATCAAGGAAGGTTGATAAATTCGTTTCCTAACAATTAGAACTCACAGGACGGTGATCGAAAGCCGTGAGTTCGAGTTATTCAACTTGTAGTGAACTGTTTTGTGGGTTGTTTCGTGTTGTTTTTGGGCTTTCTATTTTGCTACTGTTTAATGGAGTTTTTGAGGATAAATGGTGTGGAGAAATACCATATAGTGGCGAAATGGTGGATTAGCCGTTCTTTGTAACATTTTCGGGGTGTTTGACACTACTATAATTGTCCTTTTGGGTATGAAGTGATTGGGGTGTGTTGTGCTGTTGTAAGCTAAATATAATATAGATTTCGACTTGAATCCACTGTAGGAGGTAATTATATTGTGTTTCTTGTATGCGCTTAAGGTTATCTTTGTGTTGATTAAGTTAAATGGATGTGCTAGACATGAACTAGTGAATAAAGTTGCTAATTGCGGTTAGTTGGAGTTGTGGATTGTTTTCTTTGTTATAAATATATATTATAAGTCTGAAATCATTACTGAATGAATTTATTATCATGTTAATTATAATGTTAAGTTAAATTTATAAGTCTATAATGGGTTATATGGGGTATACATGTTTCAATCGGAGCTTGCCGCTCGTCGTGAATTGTGACTTGTTGTTGTTATATGGTGTCTTGTTATTGATAATTATGTATTGTTGAATTGATCTGATAGTTTTTTTTGGTATATGGTATTGGAATAGGCTCTTGTTACAGGGGAGATGCTTCCCAAATTTATATAAGCGAGCTGCTAATTTAAGTTGTGGACTTAGCCTTTACTCAACACTGATTTTGAATCTCTTTATGCTATGGTAGATTGAGTTGAGTTGTTTGAAGAATTGCTTATAAGGTATTAAGGGCTCAATGAAGTTAAGGTACGTAAGGCTATTCCTTCTTTATTTTTGGCATGATCCATATGATACAAACAAAATGAGCAAACATGGAACTTTCACAAATGATTCTATTCTTAGAAGTACTAGGGGTGCCTATGTTCTTTTTATGGTCTCAGAAAATACGTAAATTATAAAGTTTATTTCATGATATTAATCTAAGGCATATTGATCTTATGACATCCCGAGAGATATTATTGACTTACTTCTTATGCATTGCATTCATTTATACATGTACATTGACCCATGACCAGATGGCGTTATATACACGTATATTATATGTATATGGGATATCGAAAAAGGTTATGCCGTTATATACGCACCACCACCTGATTAGCTGGTCTACATTGATGATTTTGCCCACAGAGGCGAAGATGATATGATGGGATGCCCTCAGAGGCTTAATGATGTTATGTACGCACATACCTATACATGATGTGATATTTATACGCATATTCATGACATTATAAATGTTTCATAATTCACAGAGCTATTCAGACTTACAGGTTGAGTTTTTTACTCATGTTGACCAAACATTATGGAACCTTTTGTTAAACTAATTAAATGAAAAGGTGATGGTAAATCCTACTTAAATATAATAAGTTCTAGATCCAATCCGTGCTTGAATACGTAACACATAATGTTGTTTGAACCGATTTAATGCAAGTATTATTAAATGATGCTGTTATGAATTAGTAGAGGAACAATGATGAGTAATAACTATATTAAATGGAAATACATGTAAATAGAGGGAATAATTCACCCGAATATTGAACGAGGTGGATGATTATCCTCTCTGACAACAATGTAAGACAAATGGATGCGGGAATATATGAGGTTTTCTCGGATCTGATGTGAGAAAAGATGGAACAAACAGTAAATCGAATCCTTGTGGAAAGGTAATATTTTGTATTGTCTCTCTAAAGTCAACTTTTCATAAGAGTTCTTATTTGAATGAATATTACCTCCCTTTTCCCCTATATCTTCTACTATTTACTCCCAAAAAACCCTAGAAACGTACAACAGAAGGAATACTCAACAGAATATTCCCTTTGAAAGTTCCAAAGCTACACTAACCGTTATTCCTTTTCCTACTGCTCGACCTCGGCCCTAATGGCTTACTTGGCGACTCAATGTTATCAACCTCTGATCGACCTTGACCTAGTCGTCCATGATGAGCAACATTTCTCACACTTGGTCACCTCTTCATGCCAAATTTTCTTAGTCGAATTTTGACCCATACAATTAGTCCGTCCGCTTATCGAGGTCGTCTTTTGGTCGAACTCAATGAGTGGACTTCATCATCGCAATTCTTGAGAAATTCGGACGATGAGGTCGAGCAATGGTGATCATTGCCGAGATGATGACGTGTTGCACCGAGAGCTGCGGTCAGTGAGGCTAGTTCAACATGACATCACAGTTGCACGCATCATCATTATGCATATTTTCAATGTGTTGCATCGTTCCTTGTGCCTATGTCATTTAGATTCTAGTGCTACTGACGGTTGTTTGCGTCGATTCGAGCGCCGTGGTTTCCTATAAATAAGAAGGGGGACCCTTTGGTGCAAATTTTGCACTCTCTGATTTTTCCAATACTACACATTGCTCCTTCTTCTTCCAGTGTTCATATTTCCTGAAACTTCCGCCACCACCATCTCTTCTACACTTCTAGTTCCATCGTATACATATTAGCAAAAGATGACTAGTGTATCTCCTAACCTTGAGATGACCTCAGACCCAATTCCGTTGTCAGTGGTCATGCCTTCTAGCGGAGGGGAGGCAATTGTTATGGAGGATGAAAGCTTCCCTACCGTGGAAGAAATCATTCCTTGCAACCCAAGCTCTAGGTCGGATTTTTCGAGGTTATCTGCACATGACCCCAGGCCTGTGATGTCCGAGATGGAAACAAACCATATTTCCGCACTCAGGGCCAAATATAACATCCCCTATCACGTTGACCTAGTCCCAACTGGGGACGACATGATCCAGATCCATCGTCCGGGGTATTTTGCGTTTTACGCATACCTATTCCAAGTGGGTTACTCTCTCCCTGTTCCTCCGTTGGCAGAGGAATTTTTCCGTTACTACTGTGAGCATGTGATTTTTACTCGCTATATCGTCCTATAAAAATCTCAATAAATCAATTGATTTTATGATTTTCGTTGATTTTCAGTGATTAATTATGAAAGACTTGTATTTTTTGGCATATCCATAATTCATCTTTTAAAATTATTAAAAATTGCATCACTATTATCAAAGAATTATAAAGTTATAATTAACTAAATAATAGACGAATGATGGTTATTTAATGTAATGTAGTTTTAATAACTAATTACTAAAATTAATCATTTTTATTCAATAAATCATAGATTAATTAGGAATATAAAATTGGTCGTTTTATTCTTGATTAATCTGTAAATAGATGAAAAATAAGGTCTAAATTAATTACTACATTTTTTGGATTAAATTAGATTCTTATTACTTAATTAGATTAATTAGTTTAATTGGTTAAGAAAGCCAAAATTGGACCTGGCCTAAAAATACCCAGGCCCAATCCCTATCTCTATACACTCAAACAACCCAGCCCAAATCCCATAGCCCACAACCCACCTGACCCCTCCATTACCCAAACGACCCCGTTTCAGAATAAGTGAACTAATCCCAGTCGTTGATCTTCCCAGATCCAACGGTTGGGAACTAATTACTCGTTCGTACATATATGTCCAAACTGAACCCCACCCCCCTCATTTCACCAAAGCCTCACACCACCACCCCTGTCCGTCTCTCTCACATCTCTCTAAAACACCAAACCCTAGCCGCCACCCTCCGCCTGCCGGAAATCGCCTCCGGCGGCGGAGCTTCACCCAATCCATACAAAATTCTTACCAGACAATCACCATCGTCCCCTCTATCACCTCCCGTTCCTATTTTCCCTAAAAAAACAATCAATTTGCGTCAAATTCAGATCTAAGAATCTGAAAACCCTAAAATTACTCCCCAGCGGACTCAGAGACACTCAATGGCTCACACCTTCATGGGTCGATTGCTATTGACTAGGGCAATCGATTCATGAGGGTTTGATTCATTTTCAAACTCTACAAGGGTCCGGCCAAGGTCCGACAACTTCCTTTTTCCGGCCAAACCCATCAAATGGGTATTTTCCCCCACCTTTTTCCTCTTCTTCTGTTTGTTTCTTCTTTTGTGGTTATTTGTTATCTCGTTTTACTAAAATTATGAATAGGGTTGTATAATCACCCCTGTCTTAGGCTAGTTTTCTTGTTCTATTACTACCCGTGCTTGTTTAGTCATGTTTCTTTGTGATTGATCTAGGTTCTTTTAGCAATCATGTGACTGTTCTTGTCACGTGTGCTTGAATCCGCACAATAGTTTAATTGTGTTTTTTCATTATGTGAGTCTTGATTAATCAATTTAGGAATTCTTGTGGTAAAAGATTCTGGATTTCATTCTTTTTAAGACCAAATCTCATGTCAATCATTTCTTTTAGTTTGTTTCAGTAATTTCATTTCTTTCTTTTTCGTTCTCTCTTTTTGTTTTCTTCGTCCATCCTTGCTCATTGTTTGACTGTTACTATCCTGCTCTAGATTGACTAAGAAGAATCTAAAATGACAATTCTGTTTAATCTTGATTAGAACAGTGATATTATATATTGCGATTTAAATTAGATGATTGAACTGAAACTAAATAATAATTAGAACAATGTTATCATGTTATTATAATTAGAACTGTGGTCGAATTTACCTATCTAGATAATAATTTGGAATTGTTTTTGTGCTGATTAAACTGAAATTTGATCCCCGACTTGCTTTGCTTTGATTGTTGATTCTGTTTAGTGTTAAATTAATATAAATTTAGGATTCCTTCCTAATTATGTCATGCATAAGATCTATTAGCTCTTTTAGGATTATTACTAGTTAGTCTGAACCAGTGCAGGGCCATGAATTAACTTAGTTCAAATCCTAAACTCAAGGCTGCCCTAATCAGTGATAACCTCCTAAAATACACTTGTTTAACTAGATTAACCTAGTTTAATAGTCCCTTGAACAACTAACTAAGTCCTAAAATCTGCCTAAGGTAATTAATTTAGGACTAATTAACTAAAACAAATCATTTAACCTAGGCTTGATAATTAGTTAAGTTTCTGATTTTAGGTAAGTGAGTTTGACTTAATTAAACTAAATCAGTTAACTTAATATAAGGAGTCAAAACTAATTGTTTTACTTTAATTAATTGACTTAAACATAAGTAAGTAGTATGAAAGCTAATTCTAGGCATTTAATCAATTAACCTTTAATTAATTAACTCAACCTTAGTTAAGAACAACTAGTTGTCATCTAAAGGGCATAACTAGTGTCAGTTAACTATAGTTAAATGATAACCCAAGTAAGTAACCCTGGTTACCTAATGGTAAATATAGGGGCTTCAAAGGGGTACATGAGGAAATATATATTAGGAAATCAGATTTTTAAGGATAAAAAGGTCTTTTCTAAAGTAGGAAAGTTCTAGAAGAGGGGCAGCTATCCCAAAGATAAGAATAACAGTTGCCCTATGTACTATTTCAGCCTTTTGGATGAGGAATATGCCAAAGCATATACCATCCTTGAGCTCCCTATAAATAGACTTTCTTTCTACATATTCTGGACTTTTTTTTGGAACAAAAAAGGCCACTGCTGAAAATCTGGATACAGAAATTTCATATACACACACAGTAGAAATCCTATACTGAAAGAACACTCGATTAGGTATAGAAATATATGAAAAATCTAGTTTTCTTCAGTCTTCGTATTCTTGAACTTGGGTGGTAGCTGACTGGTTTTTCTGGGTTTTTAAGAGTTTATCTGATTGAAATATGTTTTCTTGCTGGTCTTGCTTCAATTTCTGGATTTCCAAGCTCTCACTGTCTGGGTTTCTCTACTGCTGGTTTTGTTTCCTGTTAGTTGCTGTGTTGATCTCCACTTTTTTAGCATTCGACCTTTATTTGGTCAAATTTCTGTTTCTTTACTCTTAAAAAGGTATGTATTAACTCATCCTTTCTTAGTGAATTTCTTGAACTGGAATCTTCTTCTTCCCCCTTCTTAAACTAGTTGCCATTGATGAATGAGGTTATCCCTTCTGCTTTATGTAAATGTGACTGTATAGATGTTTATTAGCATATTAACGAACCTGTGAATGTGATAAATACTATTTTGTTGTTGGTATTTCTTTGCTAAAATATTTTGTATATTTCAGGCCAAATGTATACAAATATGGTAAATACTCATAGTTCTATATTTAAAAATAAGGCTGCACTAAAGTGTAGAATCTAACCTTCTCTATGGTCAGGTTCTCTCTATAAGTGTGTAGAAAGTATGCTTTCAACTGAGTCTCTTTGGTCAATAAAGAGATTCAACAAGCAAAGCTCTAGATAGGTTAGTATTAGCACTAGGGTAGTGAATTTGACCTGTTAATGGTCAAATTCACCCCACAATAATACACAAACAGTAATATAGTTGGCTGAAATTTACCCTTCAAAGGGTATAAAGCATGTAGTTAAGAAGGCCTTTAGAGCAAAGAATCTGTGTCCATAAATGGTCTGATTCATTCTTTAAAAAGGCCAAGAATAGTCAAAGTATTATAATGAATACTTGCTGAAATATGGATATGACTGTAAAGGTCAAAAAGGGTGGCATCATTAGAAAGAATCTGACCCCTTCCATGGTTAGACTCCTTTCAGCAAATGCACAAGATTTCCGATTTTGGTATTATAAAATCTCACATCAATAGAGTTAATTCTGACCCCCGTCATGGTCAGATTTGCTCTAATAGATGCATTATACATCTATATTGAGATGATTGGAAATTATAAAAGAAGATCTGCAAGTGCAAAGTATCCGCATGAGGAGCAACCCATTAGGATTTTTCTTTAGCTCCTTCTTTGATATTCAACACTGTATTCTCACAGGAGTTGTATTTTTATTTCTGCAAAAAGAAAAACTGTAATTATTCATTTCTGCATTCTGGGACTTTGTAATCTAAGATGAGACTGTATATTCATTTTCAGCCCTTTTAGTATATAATGTTCATGCTGATCTCTAGGGAAATCTCTTGGAATTTCTAATCTAGTCCTAATATAAGAAGTAATACAGTGCTGATAGGTGTTTAATCAAAAGAAGAACTTGTATTTTCTTAAATCATCCTGCATGAAATTTTGAATGAATATTTACTGATTTTTTTAGAAAGCATTCGTTTCAAAAATCAGTCGTTTTCAATACAAGTAGAAATTAGTAAGATTGTTTCCAGTTTATTTCATATCTCGAAAATGTCTTCTGAAAATCAACATGGGAACACTTCGAATACGTTCTGGTTTTAGAAACACGGGACTATGTTGTTACTAATAAATCTGCCTGTGTTTATGTTATTTCAGAAATTACAAAGGCCCAGGAAATAAAGTGATTCTAGCTTACAAATTCAAAGCAGAAAATCAATAGATAATGTGCTTTATATGGTTGTGCATATATGATGTGTTTCTTAATGAACATATTTGATACCATTTAGCATATTAGAATGTAAAAACCTTTAAGATTTGATGGAGAACTGAATTTCCTAACTAGTATTCCTCTTTCAAAAAATAGTCACAATTAGGATGGTCCAAGGTGTTACAAACGAGGCTAAATGAGGCCATAGCCCATAAAACGTTGTCTTTAGACTAATGTACACCATGTTTAGATGATATTATAGGTAGGATGTTACTTTTGGTTCGAAATTTGATATAAATCGATCGTGACCTCAAAAATTACCTAAAACTACATTCGGGAGTGGCAACTCATGCCCCCGACCCTCAACTCCAAACAACTAATAAAAATGCACATAGCAATCACAGGTGCATTTCATGTGACAAGTTTGCCATGTGTTCAAAAACAACAAGTGCACGCCATCGTGACTTGTCTAAGATAAACCCATAAACATCTTAATTGATCTTAAAACTAAAACGCTCTTTCAAAAAAATAAGAACTTAGAGAATAATTGAATATCGCCTCAAATAGACATTTTTAATCGCCATGACCATAGTCATGACCATATAATATACACTCGGGTGCGACAACTCATGTCCCCGTCTTCAACTTCAAATTTTAATAAAAATCACATGTTGTAATTGCAGGTGCATTTTATGTGGCGCAGTTATAATGTGTCCAAAAACAAACAAGTGT
The DNA here is from genome assembly GCA_005239505.1 of Nicotiana paniculata. NCBI lineage: Eukaryota > Viridiplantae > Streptophyta > Magnoliopsida > Solanales > Solanaceae > Nicotiana > Nicotiana paniculata. The sequence continues at coordinate 18,214 of ML309205.1, read as the reverse complement.
ACGCCATCGTGACTGGCTTCAAGATAAATCCATAAATATTAAAAGAGGCTAAAAAGTGAAAAAGGCTAAAAAGCACAATAGGTTTAAAATATGTAAATAATTAGATAATTAGGCCAAATATTAATAGTTAAGCGACCGTGCTAGAACCACGGAACTTGGGAATGCCTAACACCTTCTCCTGGGTTAACAGAATTCCTTACTCGGATTTCTGGTCGCAGACAACTTAAAACAGAGTCTAAATTTCCTCGATTTTGGATTTCAATAAACGGTGTCCTGGAACATCGTCAAAAATCCGGGTGGTGACTCTGAAAACTAAAATAATCCTAAATCTGAATAATGTCACTTAAAGTGGAAAAACTCCCTTATTACCCTTATTGATGAAAAAGGAGGTGTGACAACTACGACATCTGACTGGACCAACTCTCCCCCTGCATTTACAAGCTCTTCCTTATGCTGACAAAGTTAACGGAGCTGGCCGGCTGTGGGATCTCTATCCTCCATTTGCTGCTTCTTTTTGCGCCTAGATTTCATAGGGGCACGATGATACACCTTCGCCACCGCGAAACCTAGGGATTTGTGGAAGGAATGGACGATAAGGCGAATCGTCGATTTTGGATCAACTTCATCTTCATCAAAACCGAGCACGTGGTGGTGAGCCCTAGTGGATTTTTAGAGTACCATAGGTAATTTCGCTGATTCAAGTATGTTCCTTTCCCTATTTTGCTTTGTGTTTTGACCGTTCTTTTTTTCTTTTCGTGCCGCCGAGAAGCATCCTCCTTCGTTGGTCGCCGATATTTGTGACTGGGTGGCCCAAATGTTTCCCCATACGGTGGGGATCCGCGACTGGTCATCGTTCAATAAGAAATTTGGACCCAAGCCTTCTTCGACCGTTAAGTCAGTTTCCGACCTTTAACTACTTTGACCTTATTACTGTCCTTTTTTTACTTATAGTTTCTTCTTTATTGTCAAGTCGGAGAGTTTTGAAAAAGTCGAAGGCTCCCATTCCTGCATTTCTCCAATCAGGAGCCTCGACCGGGTTCGTGCTAACTGAGTGCATACAGAATACTTACTCTCAGACTCCGTCTTTGCGTAGGCCTGGCCGTCGGGCGACTGATCCACCAGCAGAGACTCCTGACTTCCCAGTACTGCATCTAATAGACGAGTCTTCACCCGGCGAGGAGGAAGTGGCTCCGCTAAAAAGGCAGAGAGCGGAGGTTGGCTGTATGCCAACGGCCTTGGCCGGACCCGAGAATGATGTTGTTTTGGGTGTGGAGTCTGCACATCCTTCACTTGCGGAGACTGTTCTCCCGCCAGAGGTTGCTGGGGAAGGGAGAAGGTCAGAGGAAGCGGAGGTCCCCATGGAAGAAGGGCGGTCAGAGGCAGCGGAGGTCATATCTTCGTACACCGAGAGGAAAGGAAAGAATATGGTCGTGGATGATGACGGGTCCGGTTCCAACATAGACCCCGAAGAGGTACATATGTTTTATGAGGGTTTCACTCGGGTAGAGGTGAGGACGGAGGGATCTACCCGAAACATCGCCATTCCTTTGGACTACAACTTGATGACTAACTCAGAGAGCGTGGTCCTAGCTTTGATTCCCCTCTGCACAGGCACCGAGAATAGGATTCTGCAGACATTTAAGGATGCCAACCTGTCGTTAGGCATCCCCGAAATGGCCCTGCGAGTAAATTTTTTGTCTTTTCATGTTCTTGTATATTTTCCTTTTCTTTACCTCGAGTGCGCCCACTGAGAGGAGAAGAGGAAGGATCTCTATAAAAGAATGGAGTCCAAGTACAGGGATTATCGTTCCAAGCATCGCGCGTTGAGAAGCATACTCAGCAAGGATAGTCGGTTCCAGTCTCTCAGGGATGAGCTGAAGTAGAAGGACGATGAGATGAGGTAGAAGGATGATGAGCTCATGAGAGTCATCGGTATGTGTAGCGAGCTCGAAGTAGCATTGAGGTTCAAGGAAGATGAGCTCGAGGTAAGCAAAGGGGTTATGGCTGAGTGTGTCGACCTTCAGGCTCAGGTGGCGTCCCTGCGAGCCGAGCTGGAGTAGAGCTCATCTAGAGCCAACGACTTGAGTGAAGAGTTGTCCAAGAAAGCGACGGAGTTGGAGAGAACCGAGGAAACCAGGATGGCAGCTTTGGCAGAAGCGACGGAATTTAGCGGGTTCCATCCTTGTCCTCAGATCTGAGCGGGCAAATGACGCGGAGACGTCTGCGCTTAAGGAGGAGGGACTTGAAAAACAGATTGGTGGTATAGATATAGAGGTTTTGGACCTGAACGAGCATATTTTTGTCCTTAGGACCGAGGAGACGCAGCTACTGGCTCAACCGTCTTCATCCCATGTTTCCACTTAGCCCGATGTTCCACGGGATTTGTACGAGAAGTGGATTCATGATGAGGCTCACCTAGACATTTAGGGGCTTCATGACGGCCGAGAATATTTCTGAGGTGAAATTTAAGGATGCTCGTGTTAAGTCACGTGCAGCTCGGAACGCTTGTGGCTATGATCCCGGTACACCGGGGAAGATGATGATAAGATGATTTAGATGGGCTTGATCCAGGTGATTGGTATGATGATAAATACTCTAATGGTTAGGGCACTGGTGATGATGGATATGGGGGTGATACTGCCGAGTAGTGTACTTGTTTGTACTCTTGTTGTTCTTTTTTCCTTTTTATTTTGCAGGCGCCTGTTCGGCCCTTGTAAGATACCTTTTAGAATGACATTTTTACTGTCCATTTATGATTTTCTTGTTTTTCCTTCGAATATTTTTCTCAATTGACCGTATGCAAGTTGAGCTCGTGCGAGGTCAAATCATTGTTTAATTAATTCGAGTTAAGTCGTATGCAAGTTTCTTAATTAATTTGAGCAAGGTCGAATATGAGTCGATTCGAACGAGGTCGAATGTTGGCTTGTAATTAGTTCGAACGAGGTCGAATATGAGTCAATTCGAGCGAGCTCGAATGTTGCCTTTTAAATGATTCGAACAAGGTCGAATGTAAGTCGATTCTAGCAAGGTCGAATATTGACTTTTAAATGATTCGAACAAGGTCGGATGTAAGTCGATTCGAGCAAGGTCGAATGTAGACTTTTAAATGATTCGAACGAGGTCAAATTTAAAGGCGATTAGAGCGAGGTCAAATATTGACTTTTAAATGATTCGAACGAGGTCGAATGTAAGTCGATTCGAGCAAGGTCTAAAGTAGAATTTTAAATGATTCGAACGAGGTCGAACGTAAGCCGATTCAAGTGAGGTCGAATGTTGACTTTTATATGATTCGAACAAGGTCGAATGTACGTCGATTCGAGCAAGGTCGAATGTAGGTCGATTCAAGCAAGGTCGAATGTATACTTTTAAATGATTTGAACGAGGCCGAATGTAAGTCGATTTGAGCAATGTCGAATGTATATTTTTAAATGATTCAAACGAGGTCAAATGTAAGTCGATTTGAGCGAGGTCGAATGTTATTTCCTGGATTCGTGTAATGTGTAAACTTGGTGGAGACATGAGAACATCATGTGTGTGCATATGTTGCTTTGTTTATACCTTCATTGGAGAAGTTTACATATTTTTTCTCTGCTCATACATACATTGGAGAAGTCTCATTCTATCTAGTCCCTTCATTGGTCGACCTGGAGAAGTAGTTGAGAGGTTGCGAGATGAACTTATACTTAATTTCGAGATGCCCTCTTCGTCGCCTCATTAAAAAACTCCCCGAGAAAACCCAACTGGGACAAAACTCGGGTGAGGAAAAAGAGTACGACTTGGAGGGCGTCTATCCATAAAAGTTGAAGTATTTGAGGTGGGCGACGTTCCAACTGTTTGGTAGTAATTTTCCTTCCATTGTTTCTAGTTGGAATGACCCTTGGCTTATTGCCGCCTTGATTTTCGAGTTACTTTTTCATGATATTCAATATTGTTTTGTTGGAGGATTCAGCTTGTCCGTTTCCTGTGGGGTGATATGGCATGGAGAGTATTCTTTTGATGTGCCAAATTTTGAAGAACTCGATGACCTTTTTCCCTGTGAATTGGGGTCCATTGTCATAATTGATTTCTTTGAGAATGTCGAAGCGGCATACGATGTTCCTTCATATAAAGGTGATCACTTCTTGATCGTATATTTGGGCGAACACACCTGCTTCCACCCATTTAGAAAAATATTTAGTTAAAACCAAAAGAAATGGTATATTACCTCGTCCTACGGGAAGGGCCCAATGTATCCATTCCCCATTTGATGAAGGGCCATGGCAAGGTGACTGAGTGGAGGTTCTCGCCCGCTTGGTGGATCATGAGGGCGTACTTTTTTCATGGCTCGCTTTTTTTAACAAAACCAGCTGCTTCTTTTTTCATTGTGGGACAATACTAGCCTTTTTCATTGTGGGACAATACTAGCCTACTCGTATGAGACATCTGACTAGGGATCGATTTCCAGTGTGATCCCCACAGTGACCTTCATGAACCTCTTCTAGGACGCGTCGTGTCTGGTTTGGTCCTAAACATTTTTCCAGAGGGTTGGCATACATCCTTTTGTACAGGTCGTTATTGATGATGTTATACCTAGTTGCTTGCATTCGAAACCTTTTTTCTTCTTTATTGTTGTTTGGGAGCACGCCGTCCTGCAAGTAGGCGAAAATACAATTGCGCCAGTCCCAATTTAGGTTAATAGTGCGTACCTCGATTTGGTAGATGGACGAGTGGAGGAGAGTGACCACATTCTCTTTTTCGGTTATGCTTTTAGTGGCCGCCGCCAATTTGGCGAGGTCGTCTGCCTCGATGTTATGTGCTCGATGTATTTGGTTGAGCTGGCATTCGTCGAACTCGGGTAGCAACTTGCAAATCTCGGTCTGATTTTTTTGTAGCCTTTGCTCCTTGATTTGGAAAGTCCATGTGACTTGATTGACGATGAGTTTCAAGTCACATCATAGGACTAGTCGTCGTGCTCCGTACCTGAGTGCCAGTTTTAACCCTGCTATCACGACCTCATACTCGGCCTCATTGTTACTCATATCGGGAAATCGTATGGACTTGCAAAATTAGCTCGCCTGTCAGGACCTCGAGTACAAGTCCCGGTCCAGATCCTGACGTGTTGGAGGCGCTGTCAGTGTACAGAATTCATAGGTCGCGTGTCTTGGGGGAAGTACTAGAGGCTTCCCTTTCGACCTCGGGAATTATTTTAGCACTGAAGTGGGCGACGAAGTCGGCGATTACTTTATCGATGTTCGCGACTGATAGGTTATATCGTGCTCGCTCAATTCAATGGCCCATTTGGCTAGCCTAGCTGACAGCTCAGGCTTGTGCATGATACTCCTTAGGGGAAAGGTCGTGATCACCAAGATGGGGTGGCACTGGAAATAAGGTATAAGCTTTCGTAAAGCTACGATCAAAGCCAACGCTAGCTTTTTGAGGTGGGGGTACCTCGTTTCAGTGTTGACCAAGGTCTTGCAAATGTAGTGGATGGGAGATAGATTACCTTTATTTTCTCGGGTCAGGACTGCGCTTACTGCAATGTTGGACACGGCCAGATAGATTAGAAGGCGCTCTCTGCGTTCTGCCTTAGCAAGCATCGGGGGCGAAGATAAGTATGCCTTTAGTTCTCTCAGGGTGTCGACATATTCATTACCTTTTTTTAGCACGCCGAAGAATTTGTGGCATCTATCAGAGGATTGTGAGATGAACCTCGATAGAGCGGCTATACGGCTGGTCAGCTTCTGCACCTGCTTTTTGCTGGTCAAGTTTTTTGTTATTCCCTCTATAGCCTTGATTTGGTCGGGGTTAACCTCGATGCCTCTTTGTGACACTAGAAAGCCGAGGAACTTTCTGAGGTTACGCCGAAGGCGCATTTCTCGGGGTTCAGTTTCATGTCGTACCACCTGAGTATGTCGAAGGCTTCTCTCAAATGGTCGATATGGTCTTCCTTTATTTTTGACTTGATCAACATGTCGTCTATATATACTTCCATGGTTTTTCTAAGTTGTTCTTTGAATATTTTGGTTATTAGCCTCTAATATGGTGCCCCTGCATTTTTCAATATGAACGACATAACTCTGTAGTAGTACATCCCTTGGTGGGTGATGAAAGTAGTATTTTCCTGGTCTTCCTCCTCCATGAGGATTTGATTATAACCCTAATAGGCGTCAAGGAAACTTAACAGCTCGTGCCCTGCTATTGCATCGATGAGCTGATCAATGTAAGGTAGTGGGAATGAGTCTTTCGGGCACGCCTTGTTCAGATATGTGAAGTCTACGCACATCTGCCATTTCCCATTTTTCTTTTTCACCATGACCATTTTGGCGACCTATTGGGGGTATTTTGATTCCCTGATAGAGCCGTTTTCAAGTAATTTTTCCACCTCTTCGCGCACGACATCATTTATTGCAGCATTGAATTTTCTTCTAACCTGTCGTACCGAGGGGTAGAGTGGGTCGAAGTTAAATTTATGTATCGCTATTTCCTTCGGTATGCCCGACATATATTCATGAGAAAAGGGAAAAAAGTCCGCTTTGTTAGTTAAAAATCGATGGAATTTACTTGGTTCTTGGAGTTTGTGGCCAATATAGGCCTTTTTGCTGTGGTCGTTCTACGATTTGAACGGAGTCGAGGTCTTCCACAGTCGATCCCGTAGCCTCCACGACTTCGGGGGTCCTTGATGACATCTTTCCCTTCGTCACCGTCCGACCTCGACCTCGCTAATTGCTATGCTTCTGCGCCTTTACCTTTTAACTGTTGAGTGTATATGCAGTCTTGGGCGATGCAACAACATTCTTGGGTTGTGATTTGCTCGCCGCGGATGCTGAATACTCCCCACGAGGTGGGAAACTTGAAGACCTGATATAAGCTGGATGGGACGGCCCTCATAGCATGTATCCAAGGCCGTCCTATGATGGCATTGTACGTCGTATCTTGATCCATAATGTTGAACGTTATTTCCAGGGTGATACCACCGTCCATAACGGGTAGTGTGATTTCTCCGAAAGTACGCTCAACTGTATTGTTAAAACTCATTAGTGTGATGCAGCGTGGCACTATATTATCTTCAAGCCTCATTTGTGTAATAACTCGAGGGTGGATAATGCATGCGCCTCTTCCGTCATCTATCATAATCCGTTTTACATCGGTATCTAAAATGCTCAAAGTAATAAGAAGAGCATCATAGTGAGGAAAGGTCAAACCGTGGATATCCGACTCTTCGAAGATGATACTTTCTTCGAGGTCGGCATACCATTCATGGGTGATTGATTGCTTCAACTTGTGGCTAGTTGTGAACTTTACGTTGTTGATTTTTGCGTCGTAGCCTCCACTAATGATATATTGGATGGTGCAGGCTGGGAGGGCGGCTTCAGAGGGCCTTGATACTGTTCTCGTCCTCGAGCAAAGCTCGCTCTCCCTCGGTCGCTCGTCAGCTCTCTCAAATTCCCTTGGTGGAGCATGTTCAGTACCTCTTGCCTCAAGGCGATGCAGTCTTCCATCTTATGACCTCGTTCCTGATGGAATTCACAGAGGGCGTTTGACTTTATGGTTTTTGGGTCGGACTTCATCTTTTGTGGCCATTTCACCTTTAGGTCGAGCTTCTCCGGGTCGTAGACTATCTCTGAAGGACCGTCGCCATGGCAGGGAGAGGGGTGGTATGACGGAAGTTCTGACGTATGGCTGGTGTCGTTCACGTTTGGCACACGGACCTCCATGATGCCTTCTGTTATCGTTTCTACAATCCTTTCTCGACTCCATCTAGCTCGATGTCAACCGTTGGGTTGGTCCATTGAGGTCATCCTCGTCTGATCTCACCTCGGCATAATAGGCATTGTGTATTTCGTCCCAAGTGTTGCGGG
>ML309205.1:0-10344 GCA_005239505.1 Nicotiana paniculata | reverse complement strand
GGGGGTATTTCATGAGCCGGCTCAACAATTTTCTGATTGCCCTCGAACCGCTCATGTTCATCCCATTTTGGAAAGCTGCTACCGACATTCCTTCCGATACATTTGGGAGGGTCATTCTAACACGATTGAACTGGGCGAGGAAGTCCCTGAGTCCTTCACCATGTGATTGTTCAATGGAAAATATATCGTTTACTCTCGCCTCTGCTTTCTTGGCCCCAGCATGTGCGGTAACGAACTTGTCAGCCATTTCCTCAAATGTTTCTATAGACCGCGTAGGCAACTGTGAATACCATGTCAGTGCTCCCCGGTTAGTGCTGAAGTTTTACAAATGAACTAAATAACTTTAGCATCTTCTGCTGAAGTTTTTGAAAAAGATTTACGATAAAATTATTGAATCCATGACAAAACTTCAGCTAAAACATGCTGAAGTACAGCAAATAGAAAATAAAACTTCAGCTAGTAGAATGTTCAAATTCAACAATTACAAACAACTTCAGGCCCGTCTACTAGAATACTGAAAATTGCGTGATTGTCTTTGCTACTTCAGGCCCGTATGCCTGAAGTTTACACAAAAAGTGGGTACACTTGTAATTTTTTTTACAAAGCAGGTATAAGTTAAAACGTGATCCAACAAGCGGGTATAGATGCAAATCCCCGCGACAAACTCAAACGAAGTTGGGGATTTAACAGTTGTATTGGGCTGGGCTATTTTGGAAAATAAGCTGAAATTTTGTCCTGGATTCATTCGTTTTGTCATAAAGCTTTTTCAAAAACTTGAGCAGAAGATGCTGAACTTATTTAGTTCATTTGTCAAAACTTCAACACTAAATAAGCTGAAATTTTGTCCTGGATTTATTAGTTTTGTCATAAAACTTTTTCAAAAATTTCAGTAGAAGATACTAAAATTATTAATTCATTTGAAATTTTTTTAGCACTAAATATGTTTGAAGTTTATTTGGGTCTTATGAAGCCAGTGGAACTGTCCAGCAGTCTGTGAATGGAAATTTGTCTAAGCAAATGGCTAATGCGACTCGGCAATTGCAAGGGCAGTCACCACTGGTGAACTCTTTTGGCGCCGTTCAGCACCCGCAAAGTCAGAACTTCAATATTCCTGCTAATTCACATGTGAATTCACTTGGTGGTTTAATCTTTTACTAGATTTTTTTTTAAATTACAAAAAATGAAGAGTAGAATAAAGAGTAGAAAAGAAAGGAGGAGGAAAGGAGCGCACAGATAGCAGGAAGAAACGAGACGCCTGAAGTTATAAAAATTAGGGTGTATGTTAAATAATTTTAAAAATATAGGTATAAATTAAATGAGGGTGACCAAATAGGGCGCCCCGTGCAATTTTTTTGTTTGTCGCAATGATGGAAGACCCATTAACAGTTGGGCCAGAGCCCAATTCAACAATAGTGGGCCAAGACAAAGGAATATATGGTTCAACTGATCAAAAGAAAAGGTGCCCTTCTCATGAACCTCAACTTTGTGTTCACCGGTGGTAAGTTCAATGGTAGCATATTGAGTGTACTTGGCCGAAATCCTATCTTTAATCAATACCGTGAAATGCCGATTGTCGGTGGTTATTGAGTTTTTTGGTTGGCTCAGGGAATTGCCACTGCAAAGACCGTTTGGTTCAACATAACCAGTGGCGATGTTATTGTTGAGTTTTATTATAACAAGCCGACTGGTCGTTTGGAGAAAATACATCCTATTCGGCATCTTAACGTCTCCAACGGCTTCTTATTATGTATTATACCTTGCGTGTATGGTCAAGTTTGGTTTCGGATGATTCGGGATCAATTTGGAAGAAGGATTCCTGATTAAGAAGCGTAAGCGGTAAGAGTTGACTGTAGCTTTGTCTTTTGTGTAGACGACTCCAAAATGATATTTTGATGATTCCAATAGCTTCATATGGTGATTTTGGGCTTAGGAATGCGTCCGGATTTGTATTTGGAGGTCCGCATGGTAATTAGAAGCATTTCGCCGAAAATTGCAAAGTTGAAGTTTTAAAAGGTTGAAAGGTTTGACCGGGAGTTGACTTTGGTGATATCGGGATCAGATTGCAATTTTGAGAGTTGGATTAGCTCCATTATGTCATCTGGTATTTACATGCAAAATATGTCGTCATTTCGGGTTGGTTTGATATGTTTCGACACGGGTTTTGGGAGTTGGAAGATTTGGAAATTCATAAGTTCGATTCGTGATACGATTCATAGTTTGGACATTGTTTTATGTGATTTGAGGCCTCGTGTAGGTCTGTATTATGTTATAGGACTTGTTGGTATATTCGGACGGGGTCTCAAGGGGCTCGGTTGAGTTTCGGACGAGCTTCAGATGAATTGAAGCATTTTTAGGTGAGGCTGGTTTGGGCTGAGTTCTGGTGTGGTCACACCTGCGGACCAATTGGCGCAGGTGTGAAGATGAAGGCATATAAGCGACAAAAGACTAGGTTTGGCAGTTTTCGAAGATGCGTAAATAGGTGCGCTTATGCGGCTTCGCAGAAGCAAAATATTAGAAGTAGAGGCGAGTTGGAGCACAGAACCGATTTGGGCATGCGTACTTGTGGTTGCACAAAAGTGGAAGAATGTCCGCAGGTGCAAGAGGGCAGCTGGTCAGTGGACTTCTAAGGGGTGGTTTATTTGTCGCAAAAGCAACGCCGTAGAAGCGGCTAATAATGTCGCAGGTGCGATCAGGCCTGGGCAAACTTTATATTGTCGAGATTTTTGAGGATTTATTCATTTTTGGAGTTGTAGACCTCGATCTTGGGAGAGTTTTTATGGGGTTTTCAAGCACTTCATTGGGGTAAGTGTTCTTTACCCAAATCTTAGTATATTTCATGAATCCATTATTATCTTCATCATTTTATTAGTGCATTAAGTTGGAAATTTGGGAAAAATTTGTAAGAATCTTTCAAAATATAAAATGAGGATTTGAAGGGCGATTCAATATCAGAATTTGATAATTTTGGTATGGTTGGAATCGTATTAGATTACTCGGGTTTTGTGAATTTTATCGGGTTATGAGGTGCAAGCTCGAGGGTTGACTTTCGGGTTGACTTTTTACTTTTTGTTAAAGATTGAAGCTTTATAATCCAGAATTGTTTCCTATGAGTTTTATTTGTGATTTGAAGTTCTTTTGGCTAGATTTGAATCGTCCGGATGTTATTTCACTTGAGAAGGTCATTTTGGAGTAACGATCTAGCTTCTCTGAGGTAAGTATCTTGGTTAACTTTGTGTGTGGGAACTGCCCATAGGGTTTGAGTCATATGTGCTAATTGTGTAATCTGAAGGCAGTATAGTAAAGTGACTAGTACGTGCTCGGACTTATTTGTGATAATTTATCGTTTAGGGCTCTTAGGTTATTATTTTCATTAGAAGTGAAGTTGTTTTGTCATGTTAAATCCCCCATTTACTGCATTCACCGTACGTATCTTAATTGGAATTAATTGCTTCATGTTCTACCTTTATTGCCGATTAAACACTTATGTGATATTGCCATGCTATCATTTCCGTAATTGCTTATCCTTAATTGAAGTTATTATTATTTTTCTGTAATTGCCTATCCTTAATTGAAGTTATTATTATCTTTTTCATAATTGCTTATCCTTAATTGGATTTGTTATATCTCTTCTGTAATTGCTCAAACTTAAATGAAGTTTTGTATCCCTTTTCATTGTTGACTTATCCTTATGTCGAATCATTCGTTCATGTTATCTCTCTTATCGTCGAATTGTAGTTTTGTGGAATCATTGTACACATTATCTCTTCCTTGTTGAGCTATTCTTGTTGAGACCATTATTCCCTGTTGCGTCTTTCTTTGTGAGCTCGTTCTACCGTTTCTTTGTGTTATAAAGTTCCTGAGTTGATTTATTTGTCGTATTCTCGTGTTATTGTTGTTGTTGTTGTTGTTGTTGTATTCTGTGTTTGATTGAATATATGAGTCCACCAAACTATATAGAGACCAGGTCCTATATTAGTTTCCACAAATTATACTTGCACAACAGTAAGTAAATGACGCAGGAAACTTTTACGTGGAAAATTCCCGGCTTAATGGGATTAAAACCCACGACCTACACTTGTAGGATTTCAACTTCACTATGAGCAGCCTTTTAGATTACAACCTCTGCAACCTAGGAATTAAACTCTTAATTACTCACTAACTTGTAATACACCTATTACAAAGACTTCAACACATGACTAACTCTAGTCACGACACAAATACTGAAGTTTATGGTTTACAAAGGTTTTCCTAATTAATTCTTATATACAAGCAAAGTAGGAATTATAATGAATAATAATTACAAAGTTACAACTCAACTAAGGACATAGAAAGACGTGTTGTAGGAACGGGTCCATAGTAGTGATGTACTTTTGTTCTTGATGAACTTGAGAATTGTATACTTGATAATCATATGTCTAGAGTACTTGAATAAATTCTCAAGTGTTCAAGATATGTTTGTTTTAAGATTAATGTTCATACAACTTGGATGACATCACTTGAATGATGTAATCACCTAATTGGTACAAGGTCCTTGCCAATGGAAGTGACTGTTGCACTGTGTTGTATTGTTTGCGTGTATAGTGCAGGCAGTCACTTTCCAGTTATGGAGAGCTTACTTCGTACTATTGCGAGGGGAACCCAAAGTCATATGTTCCCTGTGTTTATTCTTTATCTTCTGAAGTCACAACAACTCTCTCTAGCTTGAGTCAGATGTTTGAGCTGTGTACTGAGTGTGTATCAGGTTTCTTATATGGTTCTTGACAATAAGTTTGTTAGATCATCAAAACATGAAGTTAAGGTATTTGAAACCTATCAATTTCCCCCCTTTTGATGATGACAAACTTAAAAATTGATAATCATGTACAGAGCCACAAAAACCAGATAATGAAGCAGGAACCTCACAAGTTCCCTCTGAGTTTGTGCTTCCCCCTTAATAAGTGCACTGCTTCTTCTTAATTCTCAATGTATCTTCCCCCTTTTGGCATCATTAGAAATACAAAAACAAGCAAATAACAGAAAGAAGTCTAGCGTATCTAACCCATGCAACTTGTGTGCACACAAACATGATATAAAATAGAAGTAGAGAGCAATAATTATTTGCAGCAAAAGAAGGAAAACTTGCAATAAAATCATAGTTGGACTGTTTACAACGGGAGCAATACTAGTGATTTCCATCCACAAACCAAAAGAAAATCAAAAACAATTACCACACACAGGGGGATATGCTTAGGGGACACTAGAGGAAGAGGGCTTGGAAGAGGCGGCAAGAGTTTTGAGAACAAGATCCATCGGGGCATTGGCGGACATTTGCTCATCGAGCAGTTTCTCCTTCAGGTTCTCAACCTTTTGCTTGACATCAGCATTCTCCTTGGTCAGACGCACAACCTCTGAGTTCGAAGAACTGGAAGATCCTGGTGCCTCCTGGGCCTAACTGAGTTGAGTCTCCAATATCATATTTCGAGCCTTTAGCTTACTAATCTCTTCAGTAGCACGAGTCTGAGCATTAATGAGCTAAGAGATCGTTGAAATGATGCCTACGCCTCCACTTTTATCAATGCACTCACACCCCTCTAGTGTTGTCTTTGAGAAAGTTTGCTTCTTAGTTCCAACTTTTGGCTGTCCCAAAGGAACTATAAAGTACTTGAACACTCGCGTGAGGAGAAATCCATACGGGAGACCATGGTTTCCATCTTTGAACTCTGCCACCTTCTGCATATGTTCAATCATTATACCGGGTAGATTAAGAGTTTTGAACCCATCCAATGCTTCCATCATAACCAAATTAGCCTTGGAGGTGATGGATCTCTTCTCAGCACGAGGAAGCAGAACCTTGTTGACTAGCTCAAAGAGCAACTGATAAACTGGAAGCAATGCCTTCTTATGTACCCGCTCCCCTTGTTGTATCACCCTTTCTTTCACAATGGCGTTCCGAAAGTTAGAGATACAAGCAACAATGACGGATGTTAAACCCTCAACAGGAACCTTGAGTATTTATCCCAGCACAACATAATCCATAACAATGTCGACTCCATTCACCAATGCACAGATGTGGTCTGATTTAACAGTAAAGAGGTCGGAATAAAAACTTTGTACCTCTTCCTCATATACCTTAGGGACATCCACATTAAATAAGTGTCCCCACTGTTGAAATCCACACATCTCAACCACTTGACGCATTCCGGCCATATCAAAAAATTTCGGGGCAAAATTACGACCCCACAATACCTTTTGGTACCGCAATCTTTCATTTCCAGAGATACTACCACCTTTCAACTATTACAAAGAATCGGGTTCTTCATCATCCGCCAATTTTCTTTTTATAGACTTCCCATGAGACTGAACTTTCTCACCAGAATTCACTTGTATGTTTTCACTAGACACTTCCACTTTCACTTCTTTCAACTTGTCACTAACTTTAACAGGTTTTTCACTTTAACTCCTTACCAACTTTTCACTGGTGTACCAACAACACTTTTAGAAGGACTCTCAGAATTTGAACGAGAAAGAGAGTGCTTCTTCCTCAAGGGGCGTCTTAGTTAAGGAACTTGGTTCCTCTATAGATCTTTCATCAACTGCAACAACTGGTATATCCTTATCAACTACCACTTGACCATCCTTGACTAGTCTTTTCTTCTTCCTACGACTTCTCTTACTCTTCTTGAGAGGAGACTCAAGAGCCTCCTTTTTCTGCAACCTGGTAGTAGGTCTCTTGGGAGGAGGTTTAGGAGTTGCCATTGGCTTTATTACCCTAACAAACTCGCTCAGCACAACATCATCTAAATCCTCTTCATCACTAGACCTCATCACATGAGGCACCACACTCAAAGGCTCAACATCAAAGTGAGGAGAAGGAGCAGGGTCGAAACTGACCTGGGATGACGATTCCTGACTTATTTCCTTAGGAGAGGGGTAAGGTCCATCAAGTGGAGTCCCAGTAGTTTCTTCCTGTGCAGGCTGTTCAAAGAGCACAATTGTTCCTACCCTCACTAAGGGATGAGTCTCTTCCCCCTGAGACTCAGGCACACCAGAACTTTCTTCAACTATTACCCCCTTGGCAACAATAGAAAGCATGTTTTCTATGGAATCCCTCTCTTGAGGTTCCATAGAAGCAATATAAGGAGAGGTAGAGATACTTGTAGACTCACAACTTCCCACAGTAGCCTTAGCAATTTCTGGCCTGATTGATGAAACTTTTACTGCAGAGGGAGACTCACTCTATTTTTCTTCAGGAACTGAAATTTCCTCTTTATAATGGAGTTGATTTCATTTAAGAAGAAAAGAGAAACGGGTTATGAAACGGTGGGAAGTACATGGGAAGATGCAACTCTTCAGAGAGAAGTGAAAATATTTTGAAAGAAAAGATGTGACATATAGAAACTGAAAAATTGATGATGTGGCATTGTTTTTGTTCCTTTTAAGATGCGTATGAGAAAACCAAAAGACTACTAACCTGTGTCACGTGAACCAGGTTATCTTGACCAGTTTTTGCAAAAAGTGCTTAGCCATGTTTTACCGCTCATGCATTGCCTCAGCAGCTTCTGTAATCATTATTCGTGTCTACCTGTAACGGTATAGAAAAGAGTTGGACTTGGCCAGAAAACACTTTAGCTAGTTTTACCTGTATGTGACTTTCATAGCCATGTGTTAGGAATTAGGTTCTCAGTTGGGCTTTATCAGCCCCAGCGCTAGCCAGTTTCTCTCAAAATGTTCTCTGCTTAGGACTTTGGTAAAGATGTCTGCGATTTGATCTTCTGTGCTGCAAAACTTCATAAAAATAAGCCCATTTTCAACGTTGTTTCTGAGAAAATGATTTCGCACATCAATGTGCTTGATTCTCTTATGTTGGACTGGATTTTTGGCCATATTGAGTGCACAACACTCATTGTACAGTCCAAAGTCTTCCAACTATTATTTGAACCGCAGTAGCTGAGCACATCAAGCTGCAGCTGCAACATATTTTTCTTCAGCTGTTGAAAGTGCCATTGAATTTTGCTTTCTTGTGCCCCATGAGATAAGACATGAACCTAAGAAGTGAGCCATTCCAGATGTGCTTTTCCTGTCCACGAGATAACTTGCATAATCATCATCAGCATACCCAACAAGATTAAAATTGTCACCTGAAGGGTAATACAGGACCAGGTCCTGTGTTCCCTTAAGATATCTTAATATTCTTTTGGCAGCCTTCAGATGAGATTTTTTGGGATTTGACTGAAACCTTGCACTTAGTCCCACACTGAATACAATATCTGGCCTACTTGCAGTGAGATAGAGGAGAGATCCAATGATGCCTCTATACATGGTTTGATTCACATGAGAGCCAGATTCATCCATATCTAGGCGAGTAGCAGTGCCAATGGGAGTGTCAATCACTTCTGATGCTTCTATGTCAAACATTTTCAGAAGCTCCTTGATATACTTTTGCTGACTTATAAATGTTCCCTTTGTGGACTGCTTCACTTGAAGACCCAAAAAGAAATTCAATTCTCCCATCATGCTCATCTCAAACCCACTTCCCATGAGTTTTGCAAATCTCTCACATAGTGAATCTGTGTTGCCCCAAAAATGATATCATCAACATATACCTGAACAATGAGCAGGTTCATCCCTCATTTCTTAGAAACAAAGTGTTGTCAATTTTTCCTCTTGCAAAGCCATTTTCAAAGAGAAATTTTGACAACCTTTCACACCAAACTCGAGGATCTTGCTTCAGCCCATACAACGCCTTGTCCAATTTGAACACATACTTAGGATGTTCATGACATTCAAATCTTGGAGGTTGCTTTACATAGACTTCTTCCTTGAGGAAGCCATTCAAAAATGCACTTTTGACATCCATTTGGAATATAATGAACTCCATATGAGATGCAAAGGCAATAAGGATTCTGATAGCCTCCATATGAGCAACTGGAGAAAAAGTCTCATTATAATCAATTCCTTCCTCCTGATTGTAGCCTTGGACCACTAGCCTAGCCTTGTTTCTTGTTGTATTTCCAAATTCATCAAGCTTATTCCTGAATACCCACCTGGTCCGAATAATGGTACAATCTGTAGGTTTGGGGTACCAGGTGCCATACCTTGTTCCTCTCGAATTGATGAAACTCTTATTGCATATTGTGATCCAGCCTGCATCTTTCAAGGCTTCCTTAATATTTTTGGGTTCTATTTGGGAAAGAAATGCTGAAAGGCAAGTGTATTTATGGCTTTTGATCTTGTTTGAACTCCTAAATCCAGAGGAGTGATTATATTATCAAGAGGATGTGAGTTCTTGTGCTTCTAGTATGGCACTTGAATTTCATTTGTAGGGGAGCTGGGCAGGCCTGATTAATTTTCTTGCATGCTTCTTTCTGCTGCCAGTGGAACACCTTGAACTGCATCAACCACTCTATCTTCAGCTTCAGTGGTTGTGATTGTAGAACCTGGTTCCTCTCCAACATATGAGGAAGAGGTTGTATTGTCTTCACTTATCTCCTTGACATGGCTCATCATGTCAGCCTTTCCATTTGCCATGTCAATCACCTCTCCTTGAACCAGTTGAGGCTCTCCATCTTGATCATCTTTCTTGTTCTTCTCATATGAGAGATAAGACACGTCAAAAACTACATGCACACTCTCCTCAACACACTGAGTTCGTTTGTTGTATACCTTGTAGGTTTGGCTTTGAGAATAATAACCCAAAAAGATTCCTTCATCACTCTTGGCATCAAATTTTCCAAGCTGATCATCTTCATTGTTGATAACATAGCATTTTGATCCAAATGTTCTCAAGTGAGTCAGCTTGGGATTCCTTCCATTCAGCAACTCGTAAGGAGTTTTGTTCAAGATGTCACACCTCCTTTTTCCACCCCCGGGAGGGTAATAAGGGAGTTTTTCCAATTAAAGTGACATTATTTGATTTTGGGATTATTTATTATTTTTTAGAGTCGTCACCCGGATTTTTGACGATGCTCCGGGACACCGTTTATTTTAATATCCCAAACCGAGGAAGTTTTTGACTCTGTTTAAAATGTCTGCGAACCCGAAATCCGGGTAAGGAATTCTGTTAACTCGGGAGAAGGTGTTATGCCNTCCGTGGTTCTAGCACGGTCGCTTAACTATTAATATTTGGCCTAAATTATCTGACTAATTACGTGTTTTAAACCTATTGTGCATTTAACTTTTATAATTTAAAACCGCTTTTGATATTTATGGATTTATCTTGAAACAAGTCACGATGGCATGCACTTGTTTGTTTTTGGACATATTGTAATTGTGACACATGAAATGCAGCCACGATTACAACACGTGATTTTTTATTATTGTTTGAAGTTGGAGTCGAGGACATGAGTTGCCGCACCCGAGTGTGGA
>ML309204.1:14438-49291 GCA_005239505.1 Nicotiana paniculata | reverse complement strand
CATTTCTTTTCTTAAGGCTCAGCGGATGGTTAAAAAGGGGTGTGATGCATATTTGGCTTATGTGAGAGATGTTGGTGCTAAGACCCCTACAGTTGATTCAGTTCCAGTTGTCATGGACTATTCTGATGTATTTCCAGCTGATCTTCCGGGTATGCCACCCGATAGAGACATTGACTTCGGCATTGACTTGTTGCCAGGCACTCAACCCATTTCCATTCCTCCTTATCGCATGGCTCCTCCTGAGTTGAAGGAGTTGAAGGAGCAGTTACAGGAGTTGCTAGAGAAGGGATTCATCAGGCCCAGTGTATCACCTTGGGGCGCTCCGGTATTATTTGTGAAGAAAAAGGATGGCTCGATGCATATGTGTATTGACTACCGGCAGCTGAATAAGGTGACAGTGAAGAACAAGTACCCATTGCCTCGCATTGATGATCTATTTGACCAGTTACAGGGTGCTAGGGTGTTCTCCTAGATTGATCTACGTTCCAGTTATTATCAGTTGAAGATTCGGGAACCGGATATCCCGAAGACTGCCTTCAGGACCAGATATGGCCACTATGAGTTCCTTGTTATGTCATTTGGGATGACCAATGCCCCAACAACCTTCATGCACCTGATGCACAGAATATTTTGGCCTTATCTTTATACTTTCGTCATTGTGTTCATTGATGACATTCTGGTATATTCTAGGTCCCAGGAGGACCATGAGCAGCACTTGAGGACCGTGCTTCAAACATTGAGTAAGAAGAAGTTGTATGCCAAGTTTTCTAAGTGTGAATTTTGGCTTGATTCTGTGGAATTCCTAGGCCACGTGGTGTCTTTGGATGGGATCAAGGTAGATCCGAAGAAGCTGGAGGCAGTACAGAGTTGGCCCAGACCGTCCTCAGCTACTGAGATCTGCAGTTTCCTCGGTTTGGCTAGATATTATCGCCGTTTTGTAGAGGGATTTTCATCCATTCCAGCGCCTATGACCAGACTGACCTAGAAGGGTACATCTTTTATATGGACTGAGGAGTGTGAGGAAAGCTTTCAGAAGCTCAAGACAACCCTGACTACAACTCCTGTGTTGGTTTTGCCTACCGGTTCCAAGTCCTATACAATTTATTGTGATGCTTCGAGGATTGGTTTGGGAGCAGTGTTGATGCAGGACGGTAGGGTGATTGCCTATGCGTCCAGACAGTTGAAGGTTCATGAGAAAAACTACCATGTTTATGATCTCGAGTTGGAAGCGATTGTCCACACCCTGAAGATATGGCGTCATTATTTATATGGTGTTCCCTGTGAGATATTCATGGATCACCGGAGTTTGCAGCACATATTCAGGCAGAAGGATCTAAATTTGCGCCAACATAGGTGGTTGGAGTTTCTAAAGGACTATGACATCACTATATTATACCACCCGGGGAAGGCCAATGTGGTGGCCGACGCCTTGAGTCGTCGGGCGGAGAGTTTGGGGAGTTTAGCATACCTTCATGCACCTGAGAGGCCTCTAGTCTTAGATGTCAGTCCTTAGCCAGTCAGTTCGTGATATTGGATCTTTCTGATCCTTGTCGGGTATTAGCTTGTGTGGTTGCTCGATCTTCCCTTCATGACCGTATCAGAGAGCGCCAGTATGATGATCCCCACCTTTTGGTTCTTCAGGATAGAGTCCGGTTGGGTGATGCTAGGGATGTGACTATAGGAGATGACAGGTGATGAGGATGCAGGGTCGTATCTGTGTGCCCAACGTGGATGGGCTTCGGGAGTTGATTCTTGAGGAGACCCATAGTTCGCGGTATTCCATCCATCCGGGTACCGCGAAGATGTACCAGGATCTGAGAGAGCACTATTGGTGGCGAATAATGAAGAAGTATATAGTGGAGTTTGTATCCAAGTGTCTCAACTGTTAGCAAGTCAAATGTGAGCATCAGAGATTGGGAGGGTTACTTCAGCAGATTGAGCTTCCAGAGTGGAAAGGGGAGCGGATCACCATGGACTTTGTGGTTGGACTTCCTCGGAATTTGAGGAATCATGATGATATTTGGGTGATTGTGGATCGACTGACCAAATCAGCCCATTTCCTTCCAGTACTGACTATATATTCATCGAGAGGTTGGCTGAGATTTATATCAGAGAGATTGTTCGCCTCCACGGTATTCCAGTATCTATCATTCAGATAGAGGTACACAGTTCACTTCCTGGTTTTGGAGAGCCGTTCAGCAGGAGTTAGGCACCAGGGTAGAGTTGAGCACAACTTTTCACCCTCAGACGGACGGGAAGTCCGAGCGCATGATTCAGATTCTCGAGGATATGTTTCGTGCCTGTGTGATGGATTTTGGAGGGTCATGGGATCGGTACTTACCTCTTGCAGAGTTTTCTTATAACAACAACTACCAATCCAGCATTAAGATGGCGCCGTATGAGGCTTTGTATGGTAGGCGGTGCAGGTCTCCCGTGGGATGGTTTGAGCCGGGTGAGGCCCGATTGTTGGATAGAGAGTTGGTTCAGGACGCCCTGGACAAGGTGAAGGTGATTCAGGAGAGACTTCGCACAGCTCAGTCTAGGCAGAAGAGCTATGTGGACCGGAAGGTTTGTGACTTGGCATTTATGGATGGTGATCAGGTTTTGCTTCGGGTATCGCCTATGAAGGGCGTCATGAGGTTCGGGAAGAAAGGCAAGCTGAGTCCGAGATTTATTGGCCCTTTTGAGGTGTTGCGACGTGTTGGGGAGGTTGCTTATGAGCTATCCCTGCCTCCCAGCCTAGCAGGGGTTCATCTGATGTTCCATGTATCCATGCTCCAGAAGTATCACGGTGACCCGACTTATGTCTTCAATTTCAGCTCAGTCCAATTGGACAAGGATCTATCATATGTTGAGGAGCCTGTGGCTATATTGGACAGGCAAGTCAGAAAGCTCTGGTCAAAGGATATTGCGCCAGTAAAGGCTCAGTGGAGGGGTCAGCCAGCCGAGGAGGCGACTTCGGAGACCGAGCAGGATATGCGGAGTCAATACCCTCATCTTTTCCCAGCTTCAGGTATGTTTCTATACTCGTTCGAGGACGAACGATTTTCTTAAGAAGGGGAGGATGTAATGACTCGGTCGGTCATTTTAAGAATTTGCGCCCCGATCCCCTATTAACCGCTTCTCCCATGTCTATTTATGTTATTGGAACTTGTCGGAGCATTGAGTGATGAAATCCGGGGTGATTTAGGATACATAGTCCATAAATGTGGAATTTAGCTTTAGAAATCTGGCCGTAGCTAGAGCTGTGTGAAGACGGATCCGGAATAGAATTATGTCGACTCCGTTAGCTACGTTGGGTGATTTCGGGGTTGGGAGCGTGTTCGGAATGTGTTTTCGAGGTCGGTTGTGGATTTAGGCTTGAATGGCGAAAGTTAGAATTTCGGTGATTTAGGCCGATAGGTGAGATTTTGATATCGGACTCGTAATGGATTTCCAAAAGCGACAGCAGGTCCGTAATGTCATTTATGACATGTGTGTAAAATTTGAGGTCATTCGGGTGAGTTTAGACGTGTTTCGGCATCGGATGTGAATTCTAGAAATTTCCTAGGTTCTTAGGCTTGAATCTATGCATAATTGATGATTTTGATGTTATAAGATGTATTTTTAAGGCTCGACAAAGTTTGAACAAGGTACTAGGGTCAGTTGGTAGGTTTGGCTGAGGTCCTGGGGGCCTCGGGGTTGTTTCAGATGCCCAACGGGTGAGTTTTGTGAATTTGAGAACAGCTGAACCATTCTAGTTCTGGTGTCTCGCACCTGCGATGGTATTTCCACAGGTGCGGACACGCAGGTGTGAAGAGGGTGCTGCAGGTGCGACCCCAGGCCATTAAATGAATTTCCGCACCTGCGATGGTATTTCCGCAGGTGCAGGCACGCAGGTGCGAAAGGGGTGTCGCATGTGCGACCCAAGGCCACTTAATGAACTTCCGCACCTGCGATTGGGTTTCCGCAGGTGCGATCTCAGTGTCGCAGGTGCGAAATGTCTGGGCAGTTTATACCAAAATCCGAGGGTTTGAATATCATAATTCCAAAATCGATTGTGAGCTCGGAACTTGGCGATTTTCAATAAGATTTGAATAGGAGGATCATAGGGAACTTTTTCTAACCTTAATCCCTTTATATATCATTAGTCTCTATCATTTTCCTCAATCTAATCAAGGAAATTGGATGAAAACTTGTGGAAATGGGATGAAATCTTCCCAAGTAAAATCTGAGGATTTAGGGAGATTTAGATGTCGAATTTTGCTGATTCTTGTTCGAGTGGGTTCATGAGCAAATGGGTGTTCGGGAAATATAAATTTTACCCGATTCCGAGATGTGGGCCCGGGGGACTTTTTGGGCGAATTTCTTAATTTCGCGTATTAGCTTATAAATAATTAGCTATTTTGTTCCCTTGAAGTAATATTTACACCATGCAATCGATTTGAATAGATTTGGGCCACCCGGAGTGAGATACTCGTGGAAAGAGCGTGGTATTGAGTTGATTAGCGCAGTCAAGGTAAGTGGATTGCCTAATTCTATGTTGGGGACTTTCCCTTACGCATTTTTATACTGATTTTATTATGTGGACGTCGTGTACGCGAGGTGACAAGTGCGTACACGGGTCATTGTTGCTAAAATCCTATTTTTACTCCCATGAAATCGCTCATTTTTATTCATATATTATTGTTTCCTATCTTAATTGAGTAGATCGCCTAAGGGTAAGCATGCCTACCTGTTCTGACTTGATTTCCTCTTATTTTCTACTAGTCACATCATGGTTAGGTAGTTTTACTCTATTCTTACCTGTTTTTTTCCTGGACTGTTTAGTTAAGCCATAATTGACATACTTCTGCTTTGCATATTTAAATTGGGACTACGGACCGAGATCCGGGAGCTTTTCCCCTGTATTGCATTTCATATATAAATTGGGACTATAGACCCAGATCCGGGAGCTTTCCCCATGTACTACATTTCATATTTAAATTGGGACTACGGACCGAGATCCGGGAGCTTTCCCCCTGTACTGAAATGCATATTTAAATTGGGACTACGGACAGAGATCTGGGAACTTTCCCCATGTACTGCATAGCATATTTAAATTGGGACTACGGACTGAGATCCGGGAGCTTTCCCCTGTGTACTGCATTGCACATTTATTGTTGAGATATATGTTGTGCTGAGCCGAGGTATCTCTTATGTTATTAAATCTTTCTGTTCTCGTTAATCCTGTTTGTCATTGCTTATCTATTTTTCACTGTTTTAAAAATCGTATATTGACTTGTTTTACAAACTCAGTTGGGCCTCAACCTGACCTCGTCACTACTTGACTGGGGTTAGGCTTGGCACTAACGGAGTACCGAATGTGGAGTACTCACGCCCTTTCCTGCGCATGTTTTCCCCATGTGCAGATCCAGGTACCAGTATCCAGTATCGTGGCTAGGAGTCGTTCTAGCAGCAGCCAGGAGACCGCGAGGTAATTCTGCCTCGTCCACAGAAGCCCACGAGTCCCCTTCTACTCTAGTATAGGCATAGAAGACTTGTATATTTTTCCACTGTTTCATGGTATAGAGCTATATTTAGTACAGAGCTTGTGACTATGGTGACGTTCCGGGTTTTGGGAAGTAAATGTATATGTTGAGCAGCTACGTTATATCTACTTGAGTTCTTTTCTGGCTTTATTTTATTGATTCTGTCATGTTCCGCAAATTTTAGGCTTACCTAGTCATAGAGACTAGGTGACTTCACGATACTTTTCGGAGGGTAAATTGGGTCGTGACAAAAGGGCTTGAAATTATCCTAAGGGGAAGGTGTTAGGAACCCCTCAGGATCCACAAGTGTGTTTCCCGGCCAAATGGTTTCGTGAATTTGTACAACTAGCAAATAACAAGTGAAGGCTCAAAAAAAGGGGATTTAAGTCTTAAGCATATAGATGTTTGGAAAACAGTAAAGAAGATTTCGAGCTAGCATATAAAGGTGTCCTAGGTTTATAATAATATGGATCACATCAATGCAATACCCGGTAATCACTCCTCGAAGAGGGGCTACACAGGGTACTAGCGCACCGATCATCATATCCATATTCTACCCTTCCCACCCCGTGAAGATAATTAAAGTGTGTGTTTGTCACGGACTCTATTGCGTGCTATTACCCGTCCCATACTATCAATCCTGGAAGAGGCTAGGACTACTATCATAAAAGGAAGTACTAGGTTGACCCTTAGGTTTAAAGGACAAGATTCTAAGCGACAAACAACGACAATTAGGACTTCAGATAAGGGGAAAACAAATAAGAGCAGTTACGAGCCCAAGTATTCCTCCATAGATTACGCACATGATTAGCACGACTCAAACGTAAGTAAGGCCTTATTAACTTCAAACCCTAAGGCATGATGTCTAGGTGAGAATGCAATAGTGAGGCAGCTTTATTACTGATTTCAGAGAATGAATTTTATTAGTTTCTTACATATTATAACCATTAATAGTCAAGCAGCAGGTATAAAAGAGGATGTTTGCAGTTTTAATAGATTTAACACCTAAGGCTTGACTAGTCATATGACAATACTCAGTAATTACCATGATTATTAAAGAAACTGTTACAAGTTAGTTTGCCTAAACATGTTGTACTTAGGTGTTGCAAAAATACATAACTATTACCAGTTGTTTGAAAACATGGTGAAACTATTTTTTAGGGCCTTTTTCATGCAATCAGTAGTTAAACTGGGTGTTGAATGAGGTCCTAAAACATGATATCTAATATGCACACATAGGGATACAGAATGGTGGTATGTAGAATTCCTAGGCAGGATTTCTAAAAGCATAAAGTCACAGTATTTGAACATGCTATGCAGCAAGTATGAGGATGACTTGTATATTAGCGCATTATTATCCTAAGCATGATTCCTAGGTGTACCACAACATTACAGTGATATTAGAACTGGTTTACATGAATAACAAGTTTATATTAACTTTTAATCCTAGAGCATGATTTCTACATGATAAACGATAATACCATAATAGGATACTGAAACAGTAAACATGGACCTAAGGAACAGGATATCTAATGCATGATATGCTTGCATACAATCAGCCCTAAGCATGAATTTCTAGTGCGCACGTAAGAAATGTAAACCTAGAAGCATGGTATCTACCCTTTAACATGGATAACCTATATAACTACCCTTCCCTTTTCACTATCCATTCCCAAATATTTATTTACAAATTATTACAGGCCGACAATTATGAATTACATAACCAAAGAAGTTACATCTATGGGGAGCCTTCAATTAGGCCCAGATCTTCCAAACCTCAATGCCCTTGGTGTTTCATAGCCTTCTCATAATCGGGGTGTGTCAGAGTTCCCTAAGGACCTCAAGGGCTCCCGGACAGTGCTCACACCCAGACATAGCCAAAACAGAGTAAGTGCAGTGTGGAATGGCCAGCCTTTGTGTGTCAAAGTTCAGAAGGAGCTCAAGGGTCCCAAGACAATGCTCACAAAGAAAGGGCAGAACCTAGACTTCTAAGATGTGAGAGTGCTTTTTATTTTTTTTAAAACGGGGTTTAAGTAAGAAAACAGTTTTGAGAAAAGGTAAGTAAGAAAAAAGTTTTGAAGAGGGAAATAGAAGTTCAACATCGCACAAAAGACCAGGGATGGTCCAACAATCACAGACAGGGGTAATGGGATTTGAGGGATAAATACAAAGCATGTGAGGTAAACATGTAACAGGCAGACACACATATAGGCATACAATCAGAAACTCCTAAGGGTTCAGAGGATTAGGGGTACAGTGAAGTACTAGGTTAGATTAACACCCAAGCAACTAAGACCATGATTAAACTAATGTACCAATCATAGGCATGGAGATTCACGTAAAAAGCAGGTGCTAAGTATACAGAAACATGCTGGTCAAATAAAGCCTAACTTAACATGCAGAGGGGAGTTCAGGATCCTAGATACATGTTGAATAATAAGTAGAGCAAATTAGAAACTCACTGAATTACAACAGTGATAGAAACACGTTGGTTTGAGGACTGAAATCTAAATTAGAACATACCAGTGAAGGGAAGAAAGCAGTAAAAGAAACAGGAAGTAGGAGATGCACATAGTTAGCCTTGGCTTGCAGCCGACTAACTTAGAATAGTTGTAGTTAGCACAAAAGAGAGAGCAGAGAGTTTTTTTAATTGTAAGAGAGAGATTTTTGAACAGATCAGTTCGTGTGTATGTCTGTCCTAAAGAGAGCATATATATAACAAATTGAAGGTTAGGTAAAATAAGGTAGGAGTCCAATTGTCCAGAAATCATGGGACTCGGAATCAATCAGTGCAATCATTCAATACAAGTACTCCTTTAATTAAGGGAATTAACTTCAAATGGTAATAAACAGGTAACAAATAAGGAAAGAGGTAAATGTGTAAATAAGTATAGCATAGGTAATTAGGGCTAGGTTCAGAAAGCTTCAATTAAGGAAACAATGTCAAGAGACAGTAAATAGTGTAATTAACCACAAAATAGGGCCTGAAAATAATTCAAATTTCTGAAATCAGCAAAGGGTATCAATCACAGGGGATCAGGGATCCGAAATTAGTGCTGATTAAAGGAAAGCCTCATGTATTTAAGGAAGTATTCAGTATAGTACTAATCACAATCATTCAGGGATTCAAGCATGTTAAAAAGAATAGGCTGATTTAAGAGGGATACACACACATTAGGCAAGAAGCAATATAATCAAAGCTTCGATAGCACAACAAAGTAGGAATCACATAGAATCGGGGCTTTAGGCCAGTACATGACATTATGAACATGAATGCAGTAAACAGGTAGTAGACAAAATCAGAATCACAAAGGGTAGTCATGATATAGGCAAAAGATGAATAGTCAGAAACCCTAATAAGTATGGTAGGGTAAAATTACATAAATAATCAAGGACTACTCATGGTAAATAGACACACATACAAATCTGAAGAACAACTCAATAGAAACAACACAAAATTAGAATACAGGGTTAAAACTAAAGTTTTAACATAATAAATCATGATTAAAAGCGATACTTAGCAAAATCGTTTAAGCATATGAGAAAAAATATAGGTCAACACTTAAAATTTGAAGAAATCATTTTCGAAGAACAGTTTTAGAAAACCCTAGTTGGAATTGAAGAAACTTTTAGGAAAAAATAGAAAACCTTTAAGGAAAACCTCATAATAACTTGTAACAAGCACAGATCTAGGGTAGATCTAAAAGAATCAAAAGTTTCAAACATTAGGGTTTTACAGAAAACCTCAGAGAAGATGAGAAAGACCTCGAACAGCACTGGCTCGAGCCTCAGGGTCATAAACCCTACTCAGAATCAAGCTTTGGAGGCTTGAAGTAGACAGGAACACCATGGGTGTAAGTAGATAGGTTCTCTCCCTTTGAGGGCCTTAGGGATGACAACTCCGGCATAAGAGAGCTATGAGAAGCAGGGGTAATGGAGGTTTCAGGGTCTCCGGCGAGGGGTGGCCTGAGAAGATGAAAAGAGCCATCGAAGCTGAAGAGACAGAAGTCTCTAGAAGAGACTAGAGAGGGAGATATGAGAGTAGAGAGATGTGAGTCGGTGAGAATGAGAGGCGTTGGGGAGTTAGTTTGAATTAATTAAGGAAATAGGAATCTGGTTCGTTGATCTAATTTGATCAACGGCTCAGATTGGTTTGGGGTTGGGCCGTGTATGGAATTGGGTCTGGGCTAGGTATTTAATTGGGCTGAAGGGTTGGGTATTGGGTTGGTTTAATCTGATGGGTTGGGTTTAAAAATAGGCTATATTTTAAATAAAATAGGGCTATTAGTTAAATACCCATAAAATCAAATAAATAATTACTAAAATAGCCAATAATTATGTATAACATGAAGTTAATGCAACATAGATGAAAATTAAGGTAATTAGCTAATATTAAAACACAAAAATGACTGATTATCGAATTAAAATAGCATGAATGCGCAATTAGGCCATAGTTGCAAAATTTGTATAATTATAGCTAAACAATGCCTAATTGGTTAATTTGTGAAATAATTAAAACCTAATAAAATTAAATATGATTAAAAATGACATATTTTGCTGGGAAACATTTTGAAATTATTTATAATATAATTTATGAATAATTACTGAATACAAAAATAAATAGAAAACTGAGTTGATAAAAATACGAAAAATTGTGGAAAAATACCACCCCACATAAAAAATGATTTTAAAAGTAATATGTAGGTTTGAAAATAATTTCGAGGAAAAATTGGGTATCAACACGAGGCAGAGGCATTTGTGTCCTTGTACCTAGCTGACGCAGTAGCCGATAACACTCGGGCACAGGAGATCTCTGTTGTGGCCGAAATTAAGCTATCATGTGCCCTTAACCATGCTAGCCTGCAGTCCCAGAGAAAAGCCTTCGAGGAGGTGAACGCTCGAGGCTTCGACCTCTCAGCTGATATCAATGAAGCAAAAACTTTGGAGGAAGCGGATGCTGCTTTGCTCTCCGATGACGAGGGTTCCGCTAGCGGCTCTGAGAGTGGGGCAGATGAGGATGAAGTCCCTGAGGAGGATATTCCTGAAGATGCGGCCCCGAAGTAGACTAGGTTCTTTCTGGTTTTTTTGGTTTTGTGTAAAGGCCCCTTCGTGGGTGTTGTTAATATTGTTTGTAAATATCTTTTATAAATGTGAAGAATTCCTTTGCGTTTTGTATTGAATTATGCATTTTCTTTATCGTGTGATTAATTTTGATAACTTCAATGATCAAGTTAGCATTGGCTCGGATTCTGAATATAACAACCCTTAGGTTTTTAGTGATCAATGAGCGATCTTCGAACTTATAATAGAATACCTCGAGATATGTTTAAGTCGATTTGATGCGAGCTTTACTTCTTTTTTAAAATAAATTTTTGCTCTGATCCCAATACTAGAAAGAACAAGACAAAAGAGGAAAAAGAAAAAGTAGCAATAATGCAACAAAGCCAAATAAGAATGACATAAAATAGTATTGAAAGACTTTAGGGTCTTTGAACTGGAAAAGATAATTATATATTTTAAAAATAAAAAGGAATCTCTGCTCAAGCCATGTGACGATGGGGCCCAGTGAAGTACTCGACAAGGCTAGAAAAGAAAAAAATTTGTAGATGTTTTAAATCCGCTCAAAAATCCGCTTCAAAGATTTGGCTATATAAGGAGCAAGAATGAAGAAGAAAGACACAACAACAAGAACAACATCAACAACATCTCTCTGAAAAAAGCTCCAATACTCCCTTCTTCCTTTCATCACCCACCATCCAAAAACCTTGTATTATACCACCTATCTAAATTATGTATTCCTTAGTAGTTCATATATCAAGCTTGTAAAATAAATAAAATTGTATGCTTCAGTGTGCAAGTTTTTAATTCTCAAGTTCAGTAAAGTTTTTCGGGTTTCCTGAAAGGGAAATCTCTCTCCTGTAAATATGTAAGTTACTGTTTTTATCTAAATTATGTTTCTGGATATTACCCATGTTTTTACAACTTTATGTTTATATATGTATTTATGTCCTTAGTTTGTAAATAGCTAAAAATCACTCTTAGTATATGGTTCGGGATGATGGGACTCTTAAGTCCAAGTTGAGTGAGAGTAAGGTCTCGAACTCCAAATTCTTCGGCCCTTAGGCTCTTTTATATTTTCCCTTAGGCTCTTTTAGGTCGGTCACTTTGGCCTCTAAGATGGCTTTAATTTTTCCCTCTTTTCGGCTGAAAGACTTAGTTAAAGTTTCATTATGCCTTAGCATGTGCTTTTTGTACATGTTGGGTTTTTTGAAGGTTTGATTGATCGGAACCTCATTTTTAATATGTTTGTTTTACGGTAATTGAATACCTCTTGAGGCTTTTTCGAAGGCTGATTTTATCGAAGCCTTTAAATTGTTTTAGGGATGATTTTATCAAGGCCCTTTTGCCGAGGGTAGCCTAGTTTAAACGATTTTTCAAAGTATTCGAAGGCCTTTAACTTATAGCGGAAGTCGGACGTCTCCGAGCCGCGTTATTTCGGCTGTAGCCTTTTTTTTATATGACCGTAGTCTTTTAGTAAGGTCGTAACCTTCAGGTATGTCTATTGGACTTGTTTCCTGATAACCCTTTGAACTTGTTCAAAAGGTTAGTCCCCGAGTATGATGGCCTTGGCCTTTATGTCGAGGGTTGCCTCTTTGAGGTCTTATGAGTTTAGGTTTGCATAGTTCGAATGTGTTTGACTATCGATGTTAGTCCCCGAGTGGTCGAGATGTACTTGTGTCTTGGCTCTTGAGCCTTTTATCATATAGAATCATAAGTATGGAGTAACAAATTTCTTCAAGACATGAGATGTTTAAATAGAAAAGGTGCTTCTTTCAATAACTCGTATGTGTGTACATGTTTTGCCTTCGAGGCTAGGTATTCCTATATGGGCACGGTTCCTTTGACCGTTTGACCCATTACAAATTTTCCCTATCGAGGCCTTCTTAGGCGTGAAGTATTTTCCTAATTTCCTCAAAAATACTAGTCCCCGAGAGGTGATGCCCCCCAGTATTCGAGGTTGATTGGAAAGAATCCTTGGATACTTGTTGAATTCCCCTTAGGTAGTATATAATTGTTGCCTCGTTAAAAATCTTTCCGGAAAAACCCATTTGGGATAAAACCCGATCTAAGGGGAAAAGATTGCAACACATGCTTTAAAACCTAAGGTCTTCGAGTTGAAGAGCGCCTCGACGTCTTCAATCGAACACCTGTGAGGGGTTAGTCTTAAGCATAAATGGAAAAAGAAGAAAGTCATACCTTAGCAATAATATTGTTTGAGTAGTGATACATTCCAGTTGTTTAGTAGTCGTTAGCCTTCCATTGTGTTAAGCTTGTAAGATCCCTTCCCCACGACTCCGATGACTCGGTACGGTCCTTCCCAATTAGGGCCTAATTTTCCTTCATTTGGGTCTCGAGTATTGAGGGTGACTTTTCTTAGAACTATGTCCCCATTCCGAAGTGGTGAAGGTTCGCACCTTCTGTTATAATACCTCTCGATCCTTTGCTTTTGTGCGGCCATTCGAACAAGTGCAGTTTCTCGTTTTTCATCTAGTAGTTCGAGACAAGTGTTCATAGCCTCGTGGTTTGAATCCTCAGTGGTATGCTGAAACTTGACACTGGGCTCCCTGATCTCGACCGAAATTAATGCTTCGGACCCGTACACCAAAGAGAATGGAGTTTCCCCTGTGCTTGATTTCGACGTTGTTCTATATGCCCATAGTACCTCGGGCAACACTTCTCTCCACTTCCCTTTAGCGTCGTTCAACCTCTTCTTCAAATTTTGGATAATAGTTTTGTTTGTGGATTCGGCCTGGCCATTTGCGCTTGGGTGGTACGGTGTCGATAAAATGCTTTGGATCTTGTGATCTTCGAGGAATTATGTCACTTTGCTGCCGATAAACTACTTCCCATTGTCGCATGCTATTTTAGTGGGTATTCCGAACCGACACACAATGTGGTCCCGTATGAAATCTATAACTTCTTTTTCTCTTACTTTCTCGAAGGCCTGCACTTCAACCCATTTCGAAATTAATCAGTCACAAACAAAATAAACTTAGCTTTACCTAGTGCCATTGGCAGGGAGGCGACGATGTCCATCCCCTATTTCATGAATGGCCACGGGGATAGGACCAAATGGAGTTGTTCACCGGGCTGATGGATCATCAGTGCAAACCTTTGGCATTTGTCACACTTTCGAACGAACTCCTTAATATCCCTTTCCATGTTATCCCAGTAATATCTAGCTCTAATTACTTTACGAACCAAAGAGTCGGCGCCAGAGTGGTTTCCACAAGTACCTTCGTGGATTTCTCGCAACATATAATCGGTATCCCCTAGTCCTAAGCATATTGCTAGTGGTCCGTCGAAGGTCCTCCTATAAAATATTTCATTTTCATCTAGCATGAATCGAGCTTCTTTGGCCCGCAGGGCCCTTGACTTCTTAGGGTCTGAAGGGAGCATTCCGAGCTTCAAATACTCGACATATTTGTTCCTGTAATCCCATGTCAAACTTGTAGAATTAATCTCAGCATGGACTTCCTAGACCACGAACCTCGACAATTGGACTAAAGTCCCTGGGACAATATTATCTTCTTCGATCGATGACCCCAAGTTCTCAAGTGCATCGACCTCACTGTTGCTCTCGAGGTAGATGATCTAGCGTCCATTCTTTGAAGCGCTGCAATGTTACTTGTAGTTTTTCCAAATACCCTTGCATCCTATCCTCAAACTTCGAAGCTCTTGTTTACTTGGTTTACCACCAAAAGAGAGTCACATTTGGCCTCGATGACCTCCGTTCCCAGGCTTTTGGCTAGTTCGAGACCTAAAATCATGGCCTCTTACTCGGCCTTATTGTTAGTTAATCTAGAAGTTTTGATAGATTGTCTAATGACTCCACCTGTAGGTGATTTTAAAACAATACCGAGCCTGGACCCTTTCACATTCGACGTGCCGTCTGTGAAAAGGGTCCATACCCCCGATGATGTACCTGATCTTAGTAGAAGTTCCTTTTCTACTTCGGGCACGAGGGCAGGCGTAAAATCTGCCGCGAAATCTGTTAAAATTTGAGACTTGATGGTTGTTCGAGGTTGATACTCGATATCGTACACTCCAAGTTCGATGGCCCACTTGGCCAACCAGCTCGACAGCTCGGGATTATGCAAAACATTTCGAAGTGGGTATGTATTTAACACACATATGGTATGACATTGGAAATATGGCTTTAATTTTCTAGATGAGCTTATTAATGCAAGTGCTAATTTTTCTAAATACGGATACCTGGTTTCAGCATTTCCTAAGGTTCGACTTACTTAATAAACAGGATATTGTGTACCTTGGACTTCTCGAACCAACACGCCACTTACTGCTACCTCAGATAAAACCAAGTATAAGTAAAGTTTTTCGTCTTCCTTCGGAGTGTGAATCAGGGGTGGGCTCGATAAGTATCGCTTTAACTCCTCCAACGCTCGCTGACATTCTGGAGTCCATGCGAAGTCATTCTTCTTTTTGAGTAGGGATAAGAATTGATGGCTCCGATCCGATGATCTCGAGATAAATCAGCCTAGAGCAGTTATCCGCCCGGTCAGCCGTTGTACGGCCTTCACACTGTCCACGACGCTGATTTCTTCGATGGCTTTAATTTTTTGGGGGTTGATTTCGATCCCTCTGTTCGATGACATGAAACCCAAGAATTTGCTTGAGCCAACCCCAAAGGCACATTTCTCGGGGTTGAGCTTCATGTTGTATTTTCTTAAGATCTCGAACGTTGCCTGCAAATTAGTCAAATGGTCATCTACACGCAGGGATTTAACTAGCATGTCGTCAATATAAACTTCCATAGATTTTCATATCTATTGTTCAAACATCTTATTAACTAGGCGTTGGTATGTAGCCCCTGCATTTTTTATCCCGAAGGGCATTACGTTGTAACAATATGTTCCATACTTCGTAATAAACAATTTTTTTCTTGATCCTCCGGGTTCATTTGAATCTAATTATACCCGGAGTAGTCATCGAGAAAGGTTAGGATCTCATGGCCAGCCATGGCGTCGATCATACGATCGATGTTAGGCGGTGGGAAAGAGTCTTTAAGGCACGCTTTGTTCAAATCTTTGTAATCTATACACTTTCTAAGTTTGTTTTCCTTTTTGGGGACTACTACTACATTGGCTAGCCACTCGGGGTATTTTACTTCCCTAATGGGACCTATTTTGAGAAGTTTAGTTACCTTGTCCTTTATGAATGCATGCTTAACCTCGGACTGGGGTCTTCTCTTTTGCTTTACCGGTTTGAACCTTGGGTCGAGACTCAGCCGATGGATGGTTATCTCTGAGGGGATTACTGTCATATCTAAATGGGACCAAGCAAAGCAATATATGTTATTGATAAGGAATTGAATGAGTTGTTTCCTGAGTTTGGGGTTTAACCCCGTTCCTAGGTATACCTTTTGTTCCGATAGATGCTTGATTAGTATCACGTGCTCTAGTTCCTCGATTAGTATCACCTGCTCTAGTTCTGGGGTTAAGGAAGTCCTCTCCCTCATCCTCGCCTACCGGTTCCTCGGATTCAATCGAGGATGTGGACTGTAATTGCTATTTGTCTGTCTGCTTATTTTTGACGTTTGACTTTTCTGAGGTTGAGGGTGTCGATACTGGTGTCAAATCGTGAACTGCAAACATCTCCTTTGCTGGATGTTGCTCCCCGTACACTGTCTTTACACCATCTTTTGTTGGAAATTTCATCATTCGGTGAAGGGTCGAGGGTACTGCCCTCATGCTATGGGTCCATGGACTCCCAAGCAATGCATTGTACCTCATGTCACCTTCGATGACATAAAATTTAGTGTCCTGTATAGCCCCGGCCACGTTCACTGGGAGGATTATTTCCCCTTCATTGTTTCGCTTGCCATGTTGAAGCCATTCAAGACTCGAGATATAGGTATGATTTGATCTAGCAACCTGAGCTGCTCTACGACCCTCGACCGGATTATGTTCGCCGAGCTACCTAGATCCACAAGAATATGTTTAACTTGAAATTTATTTAACAGAACAAAAATTACCAGTGCATCATTATGCGGTTGAAAGAGGACTTCGGTGTCTTATTCATTGAATGTAAGGGTGCCTTCGGGCACGTAGTCTCGATTCTGCTTCTCCCTTGTAATTGATACTTTAGTGCGTTTGAACACGGGTCCCTGCAGGACGTCGACTCCGTTGATGATCATATGAATAACATGTTGAAGTTCCTCTGGTTCATTCTTTCTATTGGCGTCTCTTTCCCTGAAATGGTTTTTGGCTCTGTCGCTGAGAAATTCCTGAAGATGCCCCTTGTTGAATAATCAGGCTACCTTCTCTCTTAATTGTCTACAATCCTCGGTCTTGTGCCCTTGTGTCCCGTGTTACTTACACATAAAGTTGGGATTCCTTTGAGAAGGGTCAGTTTGAATAGGTTTAGGCCATCTGGTATCCTTAATATTCCCAATGGTTGAAATGATCTTCGAGGATGCTGAAATTGTATTCCGATAATCGAGGTGCCTCTGCCGGTCCTGCACGCCTATCAAATCCGAACATACTCATGAGTCCCTAAGGATTATGTCCTTGATCCACTCTTCGGTCATTCTAAGGTACATTGTGCCTCGAACTGTTTCTTCGTTCGTCGACATACAATTGATATCGTTCTTTGTTCGGCCTTGGTTCCCTGTCTGCATCCCTCGAATCCTTTGATGATAACCTGCTCGGATAAATCGAACTCGAGTGGCTCTTGAGCCATTTCTCGTAGAATTATAAGTATGAAGCTCGTCTAATAGTAGACTTCTTTGAGACACAGAGTGTTTTGATATAGCAAGAATGCTTCATTGAATAACTGATACATGCGTACATGTTTTGCCGTCGGAGGCTCGACTAGTCTACATGGACACGGTTCATTTGGCCATTTGGCCCATTACAAAGTTCTCCTATCGAGGCCCCCTTTGGCGTGAAGTATTTTCCTTGAAAATACAACCTCCGAGGGTGATGCCCTCCAGTATTCGAGGTTGATTGAAAGGAATCCTTGAATACTTGTTGAATTCTCCTTAGGTAGCATAAAAATGTTTCCTCGTTAAAAACCTTGCCGGAAAAACCCATTTGGGATCAAACCCGATCTAAGGGAAAAAGAGTGCAACGCATGCTTTAAAACCTAAGGTTTTCGGGTTGAAGGATGCCTCGATGCCTTCGACCGAACACCTACAAGGAGTTAGTCTTAAATATAAATGGAAAAAAGGGAGAAGGTCATACCTTAGAAATAATATTGTTTGAGTAGTGATACATTCCAATTGTTTGGTAGTTGCTCGCCTTCCATTGTGATAAGTTTGTAAGATCCCTTCCCTACGACTCCGATGACTCGGTACGGTCCTTCCCAACTAAGGCCTAGCTCCCCTTCGTTTGGGTATCGAGTATTTGGGTAACTTTCCTTAGAACTAAGTCCCCGACTTCAAAATGGTGAAGGTTCGCCCTTCTATTATAATACCTCTCGATCCTTTGCTTTTGTTGGTCATTCGAACTAGTGCGGCTTCACGTTTTTCATCTAGTAGTTCGAAACAAGTGTTCATAACCTCGTGGTTCGAATCCTCGGTAGTATGCCGAAACCTGATGCTAGGTTCCCCAACCTCGACCGGAATCAATGTTTCAGACCCATACACCAAAGAGAATGGGGTTTCCACCGTGCTTTAGTTCAACGTTGTTCGACATACCCATAGAACCTCGGGCAATACTTCTCTCCATTTCCCTTTAGCATCATTCAATCTCTTCTTCAAGTTTTGAAAGATAGTTTTGTTTGTGGAATCGGCCTGACCATTTGCGCTTGGGTGATAGGGCGTTGATAGAAACCTTTTGATTTTATGGTGTTCTAAGAACTTTTTCACTTTGCTGCCAATAAATTTCTTCCCGTTGTCACAAACTATTTCGGTGGGTATCCCAAACCGGCACACGATGTGGTCCCATATGAAGTCAATGACTTCTTTTTCTCCTATTTTCTCGAAGGCATGTGCTTCTACCCATTTTGTAAAGTAGTTAGTCATAAATAAAATGAACTTAGATTTACTTGGTGCCATTGGTAATGGGCCGACGATGTCCATCCCCCATTTCATGAATGGCCACGGAGATAGGACCGAATGGAGTTGTTCACTGTGCTGATGGATTATCGGTGTGAACCTTTGGCATTTTTCACGCCGTCGAATCAACTCCTTAGTATATTTTTCCATGCTATCCCAATAATATTCAGCTCTAATTACCTTGCGAACCAAAGAGTCGGCGCCAAAGTGGTTCCCACAAGTGCCCCGTAGATTTCTCACAATACATAATCGGTGTCTCTTGGTCCTAAGCATACTGCCAGCCAGCCATCTAAGGTTCTTCTGTACAATGTTCCATTTTCATCAAGCGAGAATCGAGTTGCTTGGCTCGTAAGGCTCTCGACTCATTTGGGTCCGAGGGGAGCTTTCTGTGCTTTAAGTATTTGACATATTTATTCCTCTAACCCCATGTTAAACTTGTCGAATTAATCTCCGCATGGCCTTCCTCAACCACGGACCTCGACAATTGGACAACAGTCCCCGGGACAATATCATATGCCTCAACCGATGACCCCAAATTCGCAAGTACATCAGCCTCACTGTTCTGTTCTCGAGGTAAATGGTCTAGTGTCCATTCTTTGAAGCGGTGCAACGTTACTTCAAGTTTGTCTAAGTACCTCTGCATTCGATCTTCTCGAACTATGAAGATTCCGCTTACTTAGTTTACAACCAAAAGAGAGTCACACTTGGCCTCGATGACCTCTGCTCCCAGGTTTTTGTCTAGTTCGAGACCTACAATCATGTCCTCATACTCGGCCTCATTGTTATTTAATCTAGAATTTTTGATGGATTGTATAATGATATTACCCGTAGGCGGTTTTAAAACAATACCGAGCTCGGACCCTTTCACATTCGAGGCACCATCTGTGAAGAGGGTCCATACTCCTGAGGATGTACCTGACGTTAGTAGAAGTTCCTTTTTTACTTCGGGTACGAGGGCAGGTGTAAAATCTGCCACGAAGTCTGCCAAATTTTGAGACTTGATGGCCGTTCGGGGTTGATATTCAATATCGTACCCTCCAAGTTCGATGGCCCACTTGGCTAATTGGCTCGACAGCTCGGGCTTATGCAAGATATTTCAAAGAGAGTATGTAGTCAACACACAATATGAGGTGGCATTGAAAATATGGTTTTAGTTTTCTAGATGCGCTTATTAGCGCAAGTGCTAACTTTTCTAAATGTGGATACCTGGTTTCAGCATCTCCTAAAGTTCGACTTACATAATAAACAAGAAATTGTGTACCTTGTTCTTCTCGAACCAGTACACCACTCACCGCTACCTCGGACACGGCTAAGTATAAATAAAGTTTTTTGCCTTCCTTTGGAGTGTGAAGTAGGGGTGTCGATAAGTATCGTTTTAACTCCCCCAACGCTTGCTGACATTACAGAGTCCATGCGAAGTCATTCTTCTTTTTGAGTAGGGAGAAAAAGTGGTGACTCTGATCCGATGACCTCGAGATAAATCGGCCTAGAGCAGTTATCTGTACGGTTAGTCGTTGTATGGCCTTCACACTATCCACGATGATGATTTCTTCGATGGCTTTAATTTTGTCGGGGTTGATCTCAATCCCCTTGTTCGATACCATGAATCCCAAGAACTTTCCCAAGCCAACTCCAAAATCACATTTCTCGGGGTTGAGTTTCATGCTATATTTTCTTAAGATCTCGAACTTTGCCTGCAAATGGGTCAAATGGTCCTCTGCGCGCAGGGACTTAACTAGCATGTCATCAATATAAACTTCCATATATTTGCTTATTTGTTGTTCGAACATCTTATTAATTAAGCATTGGTATGTAGCCCTTGCATTTTTTAGCCCGAAGGGCATTACATTGTAGAAATATGTTCCTTACTTGGTGATAAATGAAGTTTTTTCCTGGTCCTCCGGGTTCATTT
This sequence comes from Nicotiana paniculata, assembly GCA_005239505.1. Taxonomy (NCBI): domain Eukaryota; kingdom Viridiplantae; phylum Streptophyta; class Magnoliopsida; order Solanales; family Solanaceae; genus Nicotiana; species Nicotiana paniculata. Next base: position 28,788 of record ML309204.1, on the reverse strand, counting down.
GAATTTGATTGTACCCGGAGTAGGCATCGAGAAAAGTAAGAATATCGTGGTCGGCCGTGGCGTCGATCAAACGATCAATGTTAGGCAGTGGGAAAGAGTCTTTAGGGAATGCCTTGTTCAAATCTTTGTAGTCTACACACATTCTAAGTTTGTTTCCCTTTTTAGGGACTACTACTACATTAGCTATCCACTTGAGGTATTTACTTCCCTAATGGACCCTATTTTGAGAAGTTTACTTACCTCGTCCTTTATGAATGTGTGTTTCACCTCGGACTAGGGTCTTCTCTTTTTCTTCACCCGTTTAAATCTGGATCGACAGTCGATGGGTGGTTATCTCCGGTGTGATCCCTGTCATATCTAAGTGGGACCAAGTAAATCAATCAATGTTATCGATAAGGAATTGAATGAGTTTTTTCCTGAGTTCGGGGGTTAATCTCGTTCCTAGGTATACCTTCCGTTCTGGTAGATGCTCAATCAATATCACCTGCTCTAGTTCCTCGATAGTGGACTTCGTCGCATCTGATTCTTCGGGGGTGACAAAAGCTCGAGGGGCGAGGAAGTCCTCTTCTTCATCTACAATCATCTGTTCCTCGGGCTCAATCGAGGATATGGACTGTGATTTCTATTTGGCTACATGTTTGTCCTTGGTGCTCGGCTTTTCCGATGTAGAGGGCGTTGATATTGGTGTTAAGTCATGGATTGCACACATTTCCTTTGATGTGTGTTGCTCTCCATACACCGTATTTACGCTATCATTTGTTGGGAACTTCATCATTTGATGAAAGGTTGACGACACTGCCCTCATGCTATAGATCCACGGCCTTCCAAGCAAAGCATTATACCTCGTGTCACCTTCGATGACATGAAACTTCGTATCTTGTATAGTCCCGTCCACGTTCGCTGGGAGGATGATTTCCCCCTTCGTTGTTTCGCTTGCCATGTTGAAGACATTCAAGACTTGAGATGCAGGTATGATTTGGTCAAGCAGCCCGAGCTGCTTTACGACCCTCCACCTGATTATGTTCCCTGAGCTACCTGTATCCACAAGAACACGTTTAACTTGAACTTTATTTAAAAGAATAGAAATTACCAGTGCATCATTGTGTGGATGAGATAGACCCATCGGTGTCTTCTTCATTGAATGTAAGGGTGTCCTCGGGCATGTAGTCTCGAGTCCGCTTCTCCCTTGTGATTGACACTTTGGTGTGTTTGAACATGGGTCTTTGCGGGACTTCGACTCTGTCGATGATCATATGAATAACATGTTTAGAATCTTCTGGTTCATTCTTTTTGTTGACGTCTCTTTCCTTGAAATGGTTCTTGGCTCTGTCTCTAAGGAATTCCTGAAGATTCCCCTCATTAAATAATCGGGCTACCTCCTCTCTCAATTGTCTGCAATCCTCGGTCATATGCCCATGTGTACCGTGGTACTTACACATCAAGTTGGGATTCCTCTGAGAAGGGTCAGTTTGTATGGGTTTAGGCCATCTGGTATCCCTAATCTTTCACATGGCTGAAACGATTCCCGAGGCATCGATGCTAAAATTGTACTCTGATAATCGAGGTGCCTCCGCCGGTCCTGAGTGCCTATCGAACCCTATATTACTCATTAGTCCCCGAGAATTCTGTCCTCGATCTACTCTTCTATCATTCCGAGGTACATTACGCCTCAAACTGTTCCTTCGCTCTTTGGCATATGGTTGATACCTATCTTTGTTCGGTCTTGGATCCCTGTCTGCGTCTCTCGAATATTTTGTTGCCAATCTGCTTAGATAAAACGAACTCGAGGGGGCTTCCAACTGGTCGTCCTCGGCCCTGATCTTTGACTGCTATCTGTTATGCACATCCGCGCAACTCACGGCAGGGTACTCAATCAAGTTTTGTTTTAACTGTCTTGACGCTATCAAGCTCTGCTCATTTAGCCCCTGAGTGAAAGCTTGAACAGCCCAGTCATCGGAGACTGGTGGTAACTCCATTCGTTCCATTTGGAATCGGGATACGAACTCCCTTAACATCTCGTTTTCCTTTGTTTAATTTTGAAGACGTCTGATTTCCTTGTTGCGACTTTTATAGCTCCAGCATGTGCTTTCACAAATGAATCTGCCAACATGGCAAATGAATCGATAGAGTGCGGGGGCAGGTTGTGGTACCAAATCATCACACCTTTAGACAAAGTTTCTCCAAATTTTTTCAGTAGAACGGGCTCGATCTCGTCGTACTCCAAGTCGTTTCCCTTTATACCCCAAGTATAAGTAGTGATATGTTCGTTGGGGTCGGTGGTCCCGTTGTATTTGGGTATATTCGGCATGCGAAACTTCTTTGGAATAGGATTCAGGGCCGCATTCGGGGGAAAGTTTTTTGCACAAACTTTTTAGAATCTAGTCCTTTCAAAATCGGAGGCGCTCCCGGTATTTGGTTGACCCTCGAGTTGTACATTTCCATCTTTTTATCATTATCCTCGATCCTCTTTGTGAGTTCTTCGAGCATTTTCATGATTGTGGGGTCAGCCCCCGATCCATTATTACTCGACCTCTCCAGGATTGGTTCAGCACGGTGAGTAGTTTCTGGTCCCACCACGCTCGGAGTCTTTTCCTGACTTTGCAACTGAGCGGTAGCAATCTGTTGCACTTGTAACATTTCGAAAATCACTTGGAGGCTGACCTTTCCATCTCCTCGACCCTGTGTTCTTTGGCCATTAGGTTTAACCTCTCCGCGTACGCTTCCTCCGACGTCAGTTCCTAAGTCGACATCGACTAGGTTAGGAACTGGCACTACCCCAGGGTTAAGTGGTGGTACACCGGCCCCTGAAGCTGCTACATTATCATTTTCTCCACGGAATTCGAGACCGTCATTACCATGTACTAGGGTGTTTGTTGAGTTCGACATGTTTTAGTCTGAAAATAAAGAATCTTTGACAAGAACAAGTCTGAAAAAAAACAAGTGTTATCAAAAACCAGTACTGAAATAATCACTATTATCTTTAGCCCCACGGTGGGCGCCAAACTGTTTACCTCGAAAATACGAGTAGCAGTTAATCTAGTTCAATACCAATTAATAAGCAAGTAATATAAGGTGTAAATGAAAGGAATAAATGAATTAAACCAGTGTTACTTAAGCAGTAGTGACTTCGAGCTCGGTGACCTCGAGGTGAACCGAAAACAATAAAGCAAGAATAAAGTTTAAAGGACAATTCTGAAGAACAATGAGCGAAAAGTAGAGAGTATATTATTTGCCAATGATTAGATGATCTTTACAAATGATTGGGGTCCCTTTATATAGGAGAGAAACCCTGAATAAGGTACATTTATATTTACAATAAAGAATATTATTGGGACAGTTGTATAACCGCCTAGTACGGATTTGTACTAATTCGTTACAAATCTATTCCGGAATTTACGCCATGATCTTGGGGACGTGGCGAGAATCTTGTCCTTCCGTAACATACTCACAACGATACTATTTTGGCACTGATCGTACTCGGCTCCGATGATCTTCGGCACTTAGATCTACGGGCCTCTTATTTTGCCTTCGAGCTCGAGCTTGGTCTTTATCGAACCTCAATCCTCGATGTGACCTCTCGAGCCTACAATATCGGGGCATATGATTTCGACCGTGCACAAATATGTAGCACCCTATGCAAATATCACATTAATAAAATACATAATTGGGTATACATAGAGAAACAAACCTTAGACTACAGTGGTGCGTTCTAGACGTGCAGACCTAGCCCAAAGTGGACATCACCCCTAGAATGTTGGGTTGTCACAATAATTATCATAACAATTTATCCGGAATTATCTTATAACGATCTGATAGTAAGTAATTTTACATCATAAGCGCATAAAACTTAATTAAACACAATTACTATAACGAAAATAAAAAGACATGAAATTGAAGTGTTCCAGAATGGCTAGCTCATCACTTTCCAGGTGTCAATTGCAGTCATCTTAAGTTTTGCTTGGTACAAACATCTTTCCTTTTGTCAACGCCTAATATTCAAACATGACAACTACCTTTGGTATATTTGTTCTCTCATCATCATTAATCTTCGCGATTTGACACACTAATCTTTTGTTCTTTAATAAACATACATTTTTCTTCTCTGATACTAGTATTTTTGTCTGCACTGGAGATGTGACTCATGTTGCATGCATTCATGCAGATTACAATATAGACATTGAGATGGAGTCCCTTTTAATCGTGTATTTAGTAATTTATGTCATTTTAGAAGCATGATTTTGAAGAAAAAGAAAAAGTTTGAGACGTGGCTCGCATTAGGTCACACGTATGAAAATCTCTGCATGATTCATGACAAGAAAAAGATACAAGCGCTGCGTACATGTCATATCTTTCAATTTCTTGGTTTACCAGAAGAAAAAAATTATTGGTTCCTTTTTCACAACCAATGACAAGAATAAAATAGAATGGTTTTCTCTCCAATACTCGCATAAAACCTTTATAACATTTTATTTTTTTCTTAATGTTGATTGTCGAAAAAGATAAGGCTTATAAACTTGATGGGTTTGCGACATCATGAGATTCATATATTTGCAATTCCATTTAATGTATATCAGTCGATTTCATTTGTTATTTGTATTATGCCACTTTATAGATCATTTTAGAATAAGCATCTACTCATGCAGTAATTCCCGGCAGAAAAACGTTTTAATATAGTACTTTACACATTCTGAATTCGTATTAATCGACTTAGTAAATATCGGATTGCAAATGGATATATCAAAAATAAAAAATAAAAAGGGATATATCAAACAAAAAAATAATAAGTTGCACTTCTCACTTGAATGGATGAATGTAGGGTTGGACTTTGCGTCGGCTAATTAATCAATTTGAATTCCTAGTTTTTCTCATCTCTATATCTTTTTTTTCCATTTTTTATTGCCCCAAGCCACATTAAATTTTGAGGAAATTGAAGAATTTTCTTGGAAAGTTTCACTAATTCAATAAACTTGTTATTATAAAATAATGCATAGAGTTCGTCATCAAGAAGAGACAGTAAATTTAGTAGATAATCACTTAATGCATTAAGGTAATATTATATGTTAGTAAGAGAAATTTCTTGACACGTATTATAGGGGTAATTAAGCAAGAGCTAACACGCGTCCTTCATTGTTTTTTGAAAAATTGTTACAGATTAAGCCTAATTTCCTTGTCTACTTAAAGAAAAATCCCACATGGGTTTCACAATCAAGATTTCTCAAGATCATAATGCAAATGTCAATGACAATTTTATTATAAAGAAAATAATTAAGTGTTCGTCAAGAATGGCTAGCTGACTTTAGTTTATTCCAGGTGTCTACAGAATAGAGATGCATTATCATCAGTATTTTCTTATGTCAACGCTAAATATTCAACATCACTACTAGTGTTAAAACACTGGTTCTTTCAGCATCGTTAATCGTCGTGATTAATGCACTAATCTTCATGTTCTTTCATAATCATAAATTTTTCCTTTACTAATTCTGACATAGATGTGACTCATATTTATTGTCATTTTAGAAGCATGATTTTGGAAAAGGGTAGAAATGTGGCTGTCGATCCTTAGATTGGACGTATGAATTTACCACCAAAAAAAGTATTAAATAGTTTCAAAAGTTATTTGGCTGAGCGCGGAATTTAAGAAAAGAGAAAATATTTTTAAATTTATGGTGTAAAAAAAAGTTATATATATTTTGTGTGGTTATAACTCATTGCGTAAAGGTAAATTATTTTCAAATAAGAAAAGGGATCATTCTTTTTAGCACGGACTAAGAAGAAAATAGGTTTATATAAATTAAAACGGAGAGAGTATTTCTTTTGGATCATAATAAACTATAAAATTGAACAAAATTGTCGGTAATTATTGGAGGGGTGATAATAGAAATTAACTAGGATGGTGCTAGATTGTCTTTCTTTTACGTATTGTTGAGAAGATGAAAAATGAATTTGGTGTATGTAAACAGAGACTTACAGCTAAAGACTTTTTTCTTTAACACTCTTATTCATGGTGGACGATGTTTGTCTTCTTTCTTTTTACGACTAACTCAAGAAAATAATTTCAGCAAATAAAACCTTATTATATTTGAAATGCATTTCACGATATAATTAAAATAAAAATATTTTATATTTTGACACACCTCGATAAAAATTCTGGTTTCGCCGCGCATATTTTATATATTGAGAAAATGTTTCATATTAAAGATAAAGAAAAAATTGGGTTGACCAACTTTGTTTCCAGATATATATATACGTAGTTTGTTAAAATGATTACAAATTTGGTTACTAAAAGTAAGGACCTTGTCAATCAAAATGCAGATATACAGAACCCGATGAGTTTTTCTTCCATTTGAAAATGATAATTTGCTAATCATACTGTATTATAAGCATAAAAATCAAAAGTTGAATGTGAAAGATCAAAATAATCTTAAATTATTATTGAATTTTTATGCTCTTAAAAGTTATTTTAATAACACATTCAATATTAATAACAAAAATTAGTTTTGTAACATTAAATTTGACTTGGGGATTATCAAAGAATTTAGTAAGGTCCATGTATCCAAATTCTTTACTTAACAAAGTGAAGCTCTTTAATTTCAGCGTATAATAATTTTTTCAGCTAACATTTACAGTTCTTCACAAATCAAATAATTATTCTGAGCTTAAATATTTAGATTGTTATTAAAAATGATTTCTAAGCGCATCTTTTTCTTATAAATACAAGCATGATTCAAAGCGTTTTATCATTTATGTACAAGACGATATAATTTTTTATTAATTATATGAAATAGACGCGCAACGCGCATGCCCAACAACTAGTTAGAAGATAAACATGTAAGTGATGACGAGAGATAATAACGCATACTTCAATCAATGTAGGACATATTAATGTCCCGCTTAGGCCTTAATATTTTTATTTTTTTTTAAAAAGCTTAGACAATATAATAAGAGAGTTCAATATTAGGTAAAGAATGGCCTAAATATTTTACATTATATATCCAATTAAATTGATAATGGTTTATAATTTTAGATATGAATTCGGAAGCGATCGAAAAAATATTAAAATTTGAAAATAAAAAGTCAACCTTAGGTAAAAAATTGTATATGTTACATTTAGGTCTAACCCTGTCACCAAACAACGAAAAGGGAGCAAACTTGTTTCAGTCCAACCTAGCTATTGCCAGCCTAACGTACATATATACATTTGTGTAGTTGGTTAAAAGAATCTGTATATTTTTGTTTTGTTCATAGACAAATTAAGGCAAAAGAGAAGCAATTTTCAAGCTCTTTTTCTCTGTGTATTTCAGTTTCACATTTATTAAATAAGATGCATGTGATATCATTTAATAATGTGACAGAAGGATGAACTAAAAACTAGCATCATTTGGATGGAACAAAGGCTTCTGAATTGCTATCAAAGTTTTGGTAAACAGAAAACTAAGTAGCAATAATGATTCTGGTCCCTTGACATGCAACTATCTGTCTTGAGTCATACGTGTTATCAACAAAACTACCAATAAATACGATTAGTATTTGAAATTATGTGGGCAGGAGTTAGATTTTGTTGGTTCAACTTTAAAGTTTATAGCATTGAACCTGTTGTATTTTTAAAGTTATATGTATTTGTTGCAATTTTTATAAATGTTTACACATAAAAGTTATGCTCCGCGATGAAAGTAGTGGGTTCAAATGAACTCGGAGTCTATACTCTACCTCCGCCCCTGCAGACCAATATTTGTTTTATGGCACCCTCTTTTTACAATTTTTAAATATTGGTTTATTAATTATTTATATCAACACTAGTATTTATATCATCTGCTGTAAGATTTTTATAAGGTAAAATTAGAGCTCTGACCAATTAGAAATAAAAATATCAACAAAAGGGAAATTATTTGCAGATGAAAAAAAAAAAAAAAAATCAAAGGGACTTCTAACTTTCAAAACATATCCTTCAGAATAAATATTCAACATTACTGCAACAAGAAGCTAAGGATCTTCCTCTAGTTTACACCACCAACAGAGATTTCAAAGTATTTGACTTTGAAATAACTGTAGATTTCCCAGTCCTGTTAAAGCATGACTATGACAATATTAATGACTATGACTTGTAGCTTTTTGTTTTCCAACTTCACTATTCTCAACAACTGTAGTCTGTAGATTGATTTTGGACAATTACATGGTTTTACAAATTCCAACTGGGTCGACGTAACGAGGTGGTTTGACAAAGTCATGGATATATAAAGGCTGTGGACACTACTAGAAAACTGACAAAGAAAAATCAACCAACTTTGGTCGGTCAAAAAATCGATCAAAATTGGTTGGTTAATTTGGTCGGTCATTTAAAAAAACTGACAAACTTTAGTCGGTAATTTTATTTTTTAACAAAAACCAACCAACTTTGATCGGTTATTTTCGTGCGAAAATACAATTAAAAAGTATAAATCAAATAAAAGATAATCTTAAAAACAAAATGCACCAACGGTCTAGTGGTAGAATAATATCCTGTCACGGTACAGACCTCAGTTCGATACCCAGATGGTGAATCTTTTAATTAAATAATTAAAATACCGACCAACTTAGATCTGGTTTTTTAGCAATATTTTTTTTTTCTGAATTTAATTTACCGACCAACGTTGGTCGGTATTCCTTTTCGACCGTCAAAATACCGTCCATATGTAAATGATCGCGTTTTGGTCGGTAATTGGTCATAACCGACCAACTTTGATCGGTTTTTAGCGGATTTCTAGTAGTGAAGCTAGCTAATTAATTAGGATTCTGAAGAAAACCATACCATGTTCAAAAACAACAATAACAACACCTCGATCAGTTCGAAATAAGTTGGGTATACAATTTGTCCCTTCGACGACATTTAGTAAAAAAAATATATATTTTCTCCATTTAAATTTATATATATTATAAATATTTATCGTACGTTAGTAATTGCCAGACTGCTACAACCTGCAATCCAGACTTAGAACGAAAATGTAAAAGCTCATATAGGCGGAGTTAATCGTACCATTTTCACTTTAGGACCAAAGATATCTGTCGTGGTTGGGAGTTGGGATATGAAACTTAACAAAAGTAATAATATTTTTAGAGGAAAGGTTGCGCCATAAAGCTTTAAAAACAAGTTTGAAATTGGAGCTAATGAAACCATATCAGACACTTGATCCTCTAGTTAATAAGAAGCACCCCCTACACCTAGCCAAAATCATAGTAATAGATATCCAAGCTAATGTTATAAAAACAAAATTACCACAGCTTCACATACAACTTTGTATGACGAGAGAAATTAATTTCAAATATTAGATTACATTCTTATAGGCATGCATTACTCTATTATATAGAGACTCGTGTAGCTCCAATAGTTGGCTATAGTGACTGACAAGTAAAGTAAATGCATGTGAATATCTCCATTGAGTGACAGTGACTATAACTCCTGCAGTATAATTTACAGTCAATATGTTCCGAATGCGTAAAGCATCTCCAGCAAGAAGCTCGAGGGACCAAAACTTTCATGTTCTACTGACTTGTGTTGCATAGAAATTCCAATTAGTATGAAGTGTAAACATTAGTACATCTTGTTCGTCAAAAATATCATTATTTTAGTTTTATAGCTTTAGTAGTGAAATTATGCATAGTTTCACTTCTTGTACAACACTAATCATGAACGGACTAAGGAAAAACAAATAATAATGCTCCTACTAAACAAGTTCCATTAAGCAACACCTATAAGAAAAAAGGATCCTTATACAACCAATCTCATTGGTCCGGGAATTGGATTTCGTATAAGCCATTATATGCAGCGCCTTCAACATAAGAACTGAAAAGCTGCAGATATAACATATTGAGCTTCTTCATGAATCTAGAGAACTAATCAAGAAACAACAAAGCTTCTGCAAAGCAGCCTTCCAACTGAATACACATTCAACTGAGAAAGCCAGTATCAATTTAACCTGAGAAACGCTTATTGCTTTACTACATCATATAAGGGTACAATACCTCTCCAAATGGTACAGTTTGCCTCCAGGAAAAAGCAAAAAGAATAGTTTCAATAAGATAAGAGGAAAAGGTAAGATCCACATAAAACACAACTGTGATACGTCTTGAAGCACATGGCAAACCTATGGTCGTGACTGAGCCAAAAACATGCCAGCCATTTTACTCTGGAAACCTCAGAGTCAAAAAGCTCAAGTGGCTTCACCTATTCCTTACCAGTCGTAACCATTTTCACACAAACTTTTCCATGTGCAACTGCTACGCGAAATACCAGGCTCATACGACAATTAGCTCCTCGCAAATTGTATTTTCAATTGTAAATTTTGCCAACAAATATATTTGTAGCTTTCCAGCACCACAGATCTAGTTCAATCAACAAAGACTCTACAACAAGGCCTAAATAGACTTCCAACACATACCCATGTCCATGTACTTTACCCAAGCAAATCCTTGAATAAGTTGGGATTCTGACTCGTTGGTGTCACACCCATTTGCCTCACAAGTGCATCTTTTTCCAAAGCATCTTTAAGATTCGGGCCCTTACTTAATTGTGTTGAATTTGTAACTGTACTTCCTGTCCCATGGCCATTTGTGTCGGATGCATGTGAAAATGCAGCAGTTGAAAGGACATTTTCCGTTCCCATCATATTCTGCCCACTGAAGGAAGTATCCCCATAAAGAGACATAAAATCAGGCGCTTTAGTAGCACTATCTCCACTAGAACCTGGAGCTGGAGTACCTTCGTTCAAGTCAAGCAAGCCTTCCAATTGCTTAAACGGATCCACAGAAGTTGCACTACTAATACTAGTTGGTTCACCCAAGTCAAGCAAGTCTGGAGGTGGTTGGGGACTTGCTTTAGCAGCACCTCCATCAGAAGGTCCAGTCTTTTCTGCATGAGACTTGTCTGCAGTATGGCTGTTTGGCCTTGATGCCTTGTGCCCAGCACCAGCAGGTCTTTTTTCAGATTTTGATGCGCCCCCAAAGAGGGAAGCAGCTAGTTTTTGCTTTTCCGGATTAATATCCTCTTGTTGCCTTCTGGATTCATAAGATACATCACGTGTTTTTGAGCTTACGCTGCTTGGAACATCACGCTGTGTCGCTCCATTCTGAGTCTTATAGGTATCAGAATCTGAAGTAGATGGTGAGGAAGAAGAATAAGTTTGCTTACCCCACTTCCTTTGAACACCATCAAGTCGTAGCTTGATTTCAGATGAGCCTGTACCAGATGCGGACAACTTTGGTGCAACAGTTTCATGAAACTCTGTGTGATAAGTTGGTTCTGGTACAGGAACGAGTTCGGTTGAGAATACTGGTGGGACTGGAGAAGGTCTTGATGGCACAGAGGGTTTAGGAAGCTCGTAGGCTTCAAATCTAAGAGAATGTCCCGAGGATACATGCTGTTCTTCATGTCTAAAATTGCTGATAGTTAAAGCTCCTGATCGCGCATTCTCAGGAATATAGGGTTGAGCCCCCTTATTCAGCGACTCTTGAACATAACCATTGAGAAAAGATAGTTCTCTATCAACCTGCAGAAAATTTTCATATTAGTTGCACTCAGTTTAAACAAAGACAAAGATAGAAAAAGAAACAGAGAGTAGGCTTCATATCTTTCCAGTAACAAAAATAGGTCAAAACATCAAGTCAACGACAAGGGCATATCACCTTAACCTTTTTCACTCTCATCACCCGGAAAATAAGTTGGTAAAGCACCCTAATATTTTCATTCTCATCCCCAGAAAAGAGGCTAAGGTATAGAAATGCCAAGATGAAGAAGGCAATTTCAAACAATACGTCTTACACCGGATAGCAAGAGATGATGGAACCATCTCCGCAAATTTTCCGAAAAATAAGCATGCCAACTTTTTCCAAAAGTTCCAGACACATTAGTGATATAAGGTCTACTATGAACAGATAGACCGATGGTTTTTCACAAGAGTCAAAATAAGCTTCTTTTCTTTTCTTTTTTCTTTCTCTTTGGGTTTGACAAGACCAGTTATATTCAACTACTGCCTACTGATGATGAATCCAATACAGAATTGATCAGTAACGACACCCTTAAACAAGATGCATGCACATACTGTAATACTCATCAAATGGTCAAGTGGTAAAAACGTGAATATCTGACAACCCGGACAATATGTCTAAGCCTGTTTATAACTTGAGAAATAGCTTTGGTTAAGAAACATGAAATAGATTCTGGCAAATTACTTACCTCAATGTCTTCACAACTAGCATCCATTGGCATAATATTTTCAACAGCACGAGCATCTAAGCCAACAACTGCTTGAAGTTCATATGCTCGTTGCTGTAAATCTGTTGAGTGCGATGCTAACAACTCTTCAATGAAGGATTCACACTGCAGAAAGCAGATACTTCAGCAGTCTGAAATTCTTATTACGAAGAAAATCTAGCATTGTATTTTTTCCCTTCCCTGTTTTTGGAAGATGACATACATGATGATAAATCTCACTAAGTACTGCTACTACTAGAAGCCACAAAACAGAAGGCCAAGTTGCTCAACATTACAAAAAGGATCTGGGAAGATGGAGTTTGGGCTAAATTTAGCATAGTTCATCAAGATGATTTCTATAAAGCCATCAGTCATGTCAAACAATTTTTTTCATCAACTGTCTAATCAAAAAAAGCAAACTACTGTTAGGTTAGTAGGACGTCTCACTTATTTAACATTGAACCCCCTACTCTTTAGGTGGTGGATGGCTCCAATTTCATGTGTTCTCACTGTAAACCAGATAGGATTTTCTCACTTTCTGGTGAATGGTCTTCCCTATCTGGAGTCATTTTTACTGACATCTGTTAAACAATTTTCACCAATCAAACTCACAGTTTAGACCCACAGCATGTTACTTCCTTTTTTATGGGACAACAATTACTCTCTTCATTTCGTATTGGATGTATTGGGCATTAATTACACGGCCCAAGAAAGGAATCGATACAGTTCATTGGAAAACTGAGTTTACCTACTTTTGGCATCACTCAAATTTGTGGCTCAACTGATTATAGTAAACCATCAGTCATTCCACTATCCAGCCAGAGATATAAATTCAAAATTGATAGACACCACTGAATAAATAGCTTCAAGAAGGCAATATAATTAAGGTAATTAAACTTTCTTTTTCCAAACTATGAACTAAGAAGTAAGGTCCGCTAAACTCGAAACAGTAGCTTGATCACATATATTGCACAATACGAAATAACATTGCAGCTATGGAAAAAGATGTTGGTATGCTTCACAGATGATTTCTGTCAATTGGACACTATTTGTAGGATATACTGCACATAATAAGGAAAAATGCATTCCATTTGGATAAGTGAAGTTTTGAGAATATGCTAGAGGCATATTGAAGCTTGTCTCCTAATAATGAAAAATGTATTCCATTTGGATTAGTGATGTTTTTGTAATAATGCTAGAGGTATATTGAAACTTGTAGTCGGCTAGAAGGACTTTCTCACTTTCTCGTGAATGCTCTTACCTATCTGGAGTCATTTTTACTGACATCTTTTAAACAATTTTCACCAATCTGACTCACAGTTTAGACCCATAGCATTTTACTTCCTTTTTTATGTGACAACAATTACTCTCTTCATTTCGTATTGGATGTATTGGGCATTAATTACACGGCCCAAGAAAGGAATCGATACAGTTCATTGGAAAACTGAGTTTACCTACTTTTGGCATCACTCAAATTTGTGGCTCTATAGTAAACCATCAGTCATTCCACTATCCAGCCAGAGATATAAATTCAAAATTGATAGACACCACCGAATAAATAGCTTCAAGAAGGCAATATAATTAAGGTAATTAAACTTTCTTTTTCCAAACTATGAACTAAGAAGTAAGGTCAGCTGAACTGGAAACAGTAGCTTGATCACATATCTTGCACAACACGAAATAACATTGCATCTATGGAAAAAGATGTTGGTATGCTTCACAGATGATTTCTGTCAATTGGACACTATTTGTAGGATATACTGCACCTAATAATGAAAAATGCATTCCATTTGGATAAGAGAAGTTTTGAGGATATGCTAGAGGCATATTGAAGCTTGTCCTCCTAATAATGAAAAATGTATTCCATTTGGATTAGGGAAGTTTTGATAATAATGCTAGAGGTGTATTGAAACTTGTAGTCGGCTATAAATGGTTTATGAAGTTGGTTCCCAACGGTTTCAACGTTGTGTTGCTCCAGAAGAAGTCTCACTGGGCTTAAAGAATTTACCTCCCTGTACTTTCCGGAGCTTGCATATGACCTCTCTATCAAATCAAAATAAGCTAATAGCTATTTTTTAAGGTACCAAAAATCCTTGAGCCCCAAAGCACCCCCCCCCCCCCCCCCCC
>ML309204.1:0-14432 GCA_005239505.1 Nicotiana paniculata | reverse complement strand
CCCGGCGACCTCGCAACAGGATGACAGAAAAGGTCCCTCTCCCTGAGTTTGATCTCCATGCTCTTTTGTGCAATAGTAACTTAAATTCTTTCTCATATTTTCATGCAGAAATGTTAAGTTAAACTCACAACCAGTCCTTTATTGTAAATCTGATTCATTCAACTTACACCACATCTGCTGCTGCATATAACTGAGAGAGAGGGTTGAAGGTAAGTTTTTCGTGCCCTAACTACCTTAGGTTTATTCCAGAGACATCCCCTTTATAGATAATCTCACTACAATTTTTTTCTGGATGAAAACTGGAATTCGCCTTCTATTTACCGTATGATGACAAAAAGGTTTTTCCACCATCCCAACAAAAGCCTCACATTCTCCGTCACAGCAGATGAGATGGAAAAAAAGTGAATGAGGACCTTGGGTTAAAAACTTGTAAAATTGGAAAAAACTTACCTTATCAAAAAACAAAACTTAAGAAAAATTGGCACATCATTCATTCTCTGTCCATTGTTTTACAGATTATAGTGAAGTGATATTAAGATATTTACCCTTGGTCAGATAGTATGGCCAGTTTCTTCAATCTTCCTTTTTGAGAGGGTAAAATTTTAGGTTCCAAAACATGAAGGGGCCATTTGGTTCGAAAATGAGTTATGCAGGGTTAGTTGTGCAGGATTACCTCTGTTGTTTGTCTCTTCTGCAGTATTTTCTTGATATTGCATATTAATAATATCTTACCTTATAAAAAAGGAATTAGTTATGCAGAGTTTAGTTACACAAGAATTAGTTATGCGGGGATTACTTATACGAAAATTAGTTATGTCGGATTAGTATTATAGAAATGTAGTTTGAGTATCATTTATTATTTGTCTAGTTTATTCTATAAAACTTGTAAGTATATTTTAATATGTTCTTTTAAACAAAAAAAATACAAGTTTGAATAGAGGGTATCTTGTCATTTTGTGTTTTAACCCGAGTATTAGTAATACATATACTAGTTTTCCATGTTCTACACTGCATTAAATAACACATAGATTTCCACATGACTTATACATGTATTGGTTACGCGGAAAAGAAAACACGAACCAAACATTGTATTAGCAATGCTATGTTTTATGTGGAAAAGAGAAAAGGCCAACCAAACATTATATAACTTATGCTAGATTCTATTTAATGATTTTTTTCCCATTTTTGTAACCAAACAATGTATAAAGCTATGCTAGTCTTAATACATGGATAACTCCTTTCTAACCGGCAACCAAACGGCCTAGAGGAGTCTTGGCTTACTACAATGTAAATAGGAGGCAGCCTACTTTTTCCCTTTTCCATATTATGGAAGCAATTTCATTTTTAATAAGTAAGCAATCAATCAATATGCCCCAATCCTGAACTAGTTGGGATGTTGTATGAATCCTCCATATCCATTCCACTCTAGTCGAGCTCATTCCATTCCAATACTAATATGGTCTTTTCTGGAACATATGTAATTAAAGCAATAAGATTCTTTTATTCCTTGCGAGAAATACAAAGATAAAAAGTTCATTCTCATTTTTTTGCCCTCATGAAAGCTTATTTGATTATTACAGAAGAGTTAAGCTCTTCATCAGCAATCGGATGTTATACCAGAGGTTTTACGAAAAGAAATAAAACTAACGTGTTTGCCTTGTGACTCTAAGAATTTATATTTCATGGTTATCCAAGTTTCACACCACCCACTAAAGTAAATACAATAAGATGGTTATTCTGCATCTGCAAAAATGGGTATGGTTTTTTCTCCCTTTCTAAGAACTTTTTATTCTTTGACAGGTAGACATGAGAGTTTATTCAACATGCAGCCAAGAGGTGCAGATCACATCACACACCAAAAGATACGATCGGGGAGTCAGCAAAATAAACGAAAACCTTTCAGCTTAACTGTTGGGATAAACAATCTTGTCCAAAGGGAAAAAATATTGACTGACTTGGCTCGAAAGTTAATTTACTTACCTCAGGCAACATGTCCACTTTCCTCCCAGCTGCTATTTCAAATGAATATACTTTCATAAGCGCTGATACTGCATAAGCCTATAAAAGAAGAACCGAAAATCCATAAAGAGATCAACTTTTAAGAGTGTATATTATAGTGTGGGTTCAGTATACTGAAATTAGGATAATGGAAACACCCTGAAGAAATACACGATGCATAAGTACAAGAGTGCCTGTACAACATTTGCAACCTCAAAGGTACCCATGGTAAAATAGCACCGGAGAGAGAGTTTTATAGACTTTTAAGACTAATACTAGTACATAAAGATCAACAAGCAACATGTCAAATAGTTTGACTATAACAAATAGGTATCCCAAAAACAGGAAGAACCTGATCCATTCAATGCTGCTTGCCAAGAATAATTTCACTTATTAACCAATAATGTAAGTTCGTGATGAAGTAACCACTAATGTAAGTTGTAGAAGTCCATCAAAACTCTATCCTTCTTGGCATATATCTCCAGTGTTAGGGAAAATTTAAGAATTTCCAAGTTCCATGAAAGTAAAGATGTAACTTCTTAGACCAGTTTTACACGTGTTGTCTGCTACAAGGCTTTTCTTCGCAATAGCCCCAAGGTCTTTGGTCTAATAGTAAGAGCACAAAGTGTAATGTGCGGGTTTGGCACACGTTACAGGTTCAAATCCTGCCGAAGAAAAAAGTCTGGTATTTAAGTGGAGAAGAGTATAGGGCGGGCCCATTACCTCGGGATTTCTCGGTTATAAAAAGAGTCTTTTCTTCACAGTAGAACCAGTATATAGCTCAAAAAGGTTCTTGTTTGCTTACCCTCCATACCAACAAAATAACCTAATCTCTTGCAACTATAGAAATGAATAGTTACCACTATTTCTGCTTCAAAGAAATTCAGCATGTTGTCAAAATGAGGAAAAACAGAGAAGAAGGTTTGATCCACCTTCAGAGGAACACAGAGTACTAGACAAAAAAAGAAAGCCATCAAACCCCTTACAGTATTCAGTTGATGCAATAAATCACCTAAAATTTTAGCCTGTTGTTATTGAACCAACTTTGCAGCATTAATAAGTATTTACAAGGCTCTTTCGAAAAGTCAACTAGACGCAACGAGATATTAAATCAATTTGTCATCAAAATGAATATGATATAAAAGGCATAAGACAACAGGAGATATCTAAATACATAATTCTAGGACCTCATGTCCAGGACAATAATACCACGACATGGAACAGACTTGGGGGCTATCCTTCCACATTGCTCAGATCACATACTCTCAAGTAGGGATGTCGAGTTAAACGAAAACAAAGGGCAAAGAGGGTAAAACAATTCTGAAAGCCAGAAAATTGAGGAAGCTTATCAAAATAGAACAAATGCCATTAGGTGATTTTTCATCTCTGTTACTAGCGTTTAAGATCCAAAGTATATCATAATACAGAAACAACTCATACTAGAAGATTGCAGCTGATAGAGAGCAGCAATTGGATCTCGCATACCTTGACCATGTCATCAGTTGAATGAGCCTCAGCAATATCACATATTTTCCCTGTGATATAGGAGGCAGAATACTTCCCATCAGCAGTTCCATACTCCCCCAAGACCCAGCAAATAACCTGCAACTCACAAGGTTGAGTTAAGCACCAGAAGAGGTCAACTGAGAACATTACATGTACGCGTGACATTTGACCATGGCAACATTTTATTACTGTAAGTAGGTAGGGGACTGGTTTGGAAACCTACTTGGAGAAATGCAGAGGGAAGTTTAGGCTCTCCCATGATGCGCAAATATGACTCCACCTGCAGCCAATAACAAGTGTAATCTGTTAGAGACACAAAAACAGAATATACAAAAACAATATCTTCTGTGCAATTATACACAACATGAGCAAGATAAAGAGAAAAAAAGGGTGTAAAAGACGTAGATAATGCTGGGCCCTTTAATGAAGTGCAGAATAATAACACTTTTTTTACGGATAACTGCAGAGTAATAACACTTCACATAAGATTATCCAGAATCTTCAACAAGAGTATTTCAAACTTTCAGCTTGGCATGATAGAGAAACAAGGAATAATCACACAATTTAAGTTACTTATAAATTAACACAACAGAACATCATTAGCTTACTCTCCAGCCACCAGAACAGAGGACTAAAGTTTAACAAAGCATTAAATAATTCCTTCTAATGCATGTATTCAACTGATAGAACAAGACCCCCAGAGGAGTTCCTTTAAAACGATCTAGATGTTAATTTACCTCAGGTCACTCAACCACCAAACCACCTTTCAGTAAGAAATAAACTATAGCCTAGAATACTACTTAAATGAAAATAAGAAGACAAGCCACCAATTTCTAGCGTAATAGTTATCTAAACATTTCTTTTTTTCTTTTTTCTCCTTTGTTGATAAGTTAATAGCTACCTAAACATATCTTTTTATCAAGCTTGTTACTTCATTTTGACCAGATTCTATCCAAGTTATGCTAGCTCTTAGCCTTTTAAAAATTTCCATCTGATAGAAAACAAACTATATTCAAAAGATTAAACAGGCTCTGGGCAGTAATGTGTTTTCTATATAAAGTACAGTAATTATTTTTGCATGGGAAAAATCATATATACAAGAAATATTCCAAAACGTAGGCTCAGGATTGCAATGTTTTTCACCAATGATGAATATCCATTAAAGCTGGAAAAGAAATTTAGCACCACGCGAAGCAAAAAGTTAAAAACACGTACAGCTGATGATCTCAGCTGGGTATCTGCAGTATCATTATCTTCTCCAAATCCCTCGGCAATTAGCCGCATCAAGTTGTGGGCAACCTTTAAATTCACTAGATCTCCTGCGTGCTCAAACACTTTATTCATGGTCTGTAAGCACGTCAAAAAACATGGTAGCTGTTACTAGAATACAGCAAAAGCTATGAAAAAATAATTTGCTACACTAAATTGACCTGGATAAACCATTGATTGCTCGGTGCAAACTGCTCAGCCAGTTCGACACATCTGGAGGCTATCTCAGTTTTGTAATGGTTATCATTTATACTCATCATGTAATCAATCATACGGTTGACAATAACTTCTACATTCGATGGCTTTGTCATTTTATACAGCAGCTCAAAAGTCTTCCGCTTAAGTGTGTCATCTGGGTCCTGTATTACAATGGTTGGCGTCATAAAGGGAACAGCCTAGAAAGCATCTCCATCTTCTAAACATATTGATTAATAGCTATCTCTGTAGGAAAGGGAGGAAACTGTTCCTTTTTGGAAAATGAATTAATGGAGCAAGTTTCCATTTTTCTAACAGCATATAGATGAGTTAAGTTATACCCTGACGAAAAGATACACCATAAAACAAACTCCATAGCTAATTAACCATCTTATAAAGAAAAAACCTGAACAATGGTAGGCAAAAGATATTTAGAAGTTAGGCAAAAGAAAAGCTCATAACCACGGGTTACATGTCTCAAAATATGGCCTTTAAAGATATGTAATATACCCGTGATCACTAAGTTGAATAATTATCTTATTTAAAATCCAAAGTTCCAGTAGTTGTCACTTAGAGTTTCTTATTCTAGCCTTGCAAGAAGGGAAAAAAAAGAAAATTATTTTCAAAGTTAAATTAAAGATGCCAAGGCTTCATCCAAAAGATGTGAAGGCTTGCTCAAGGAAATCATTAATTTCACCCAAAAGAAGTTCTAATGAAATGTGGGCAGAGAGTGGTTCGGGTGGTAAACAGATAGTCCAAATTTTAGACCTTTCAGAAGAAAATTTGGTTTCAAATGCATAAGAAAGGAAAGAAACAAAGTCTACATAGTTATTTGTCTACGGCCTTTGATTCAACTTGGGAAGACAATAAATGTAATTGGGCACTCCATAAAAATGATCAAAAGTTGTCCAAATTTCTCATCAATGAAGGTAATAAGAAGCATTTGGTTTTTTTTTGTTTTTTTTTTGGGGGGGGGGGGGGGGGGGGGGGGGAGAGGAGGCTCCATCCTATTTGGAGGCATTCACCTACCGACCTGGTTCATTGACTCTTTTGGTGGCATCTACTTGATCTTCTTTGAATTAACCATTATGTTCTCTTAGATAGTTATGTATAAATAGTCTCAATCCCATATGTACTAGGAGTAGAGTATGTATTAATTTATTATATATAGGGCTCATTGTATTATTGTTAATAGGTCAATAACAGTGTTTTGAATAGCGTGAGGCCACAAATAGCGATGAGGGCCCGCTTCACTGAGGCGAGAGGTGAAGCGCTCGCCTTTTTTATATGAAGCGACAATTAATTTTTAAAATAATAATATATTAAATTTCCACACATATATATATATATATATATAACTAAAAACTCAATAGCAATAATATACTAAAAACTCAATAGCAATAATATACTAATAACTATATCAATTCAAAAATATATCAATTAAAAACTCAGGTTTGAAGAAGCTCTCTGCCTCTGACCGTGAAAGAATAAAAAAAAGAGAAGAAAAAGGACGGAAGGAAGAAAGGAAGAAAGAATGAAAGAAAAAGCTCTCTGTTGCTCGATCAAAAACAACCGAGCAAAAAAAGAAAAAGAAGAGAAGAAGAAAAAGGACGAAAGAAAGAAAAAAGGGCAGAAACTCGAAGAAGAAGAAAGAAGAAAGAAGAAAAGAGATGAAGAGAAGCATACTTGATGAAGAAGCTTGAAGAAGAAAGAAGAATTGTTGATGTGACTGGGTCAACTTGAAGGAGAAAGAAGAAATCGTTGAAGCCCCACATTTTTTCTTTTAATCGCTGGTCTGCTGCCTTTTTCATTTCTTTTTTTCAAAAAGTGACGCTACAGGGCACCTCTCGTTACACAGCGCCTCTTGCTACACAGGCAGAGGGGCTCGACTTTTTGAAATTGCCACGCAACAGAGGCAAATAGCGCTTCGCATCGCCTCACGCTATTAGCACTGAGGCAACCGCTATTTACAACACTTGTCAATAATATAATTTTTTCGTGTATTATTTCTCACATGGTATCAGAGCATGAGTGAGACACATCCGGGAAAGTCATACAATCGCCGCGCGTCAATTTCTGGCGACGTTCTAGGGCAAACTTACGGCAAATCAATTTCTATTGGTGTTGTGCGAAATTCAACACCACCACAAGGTCCCCCAATCCCCAGCGACCAAACCCCAACAAAAATCTCTGGGAGCCGCCACGCGCCATTCAGAGGTCAGATTTTCTGGCGAGATCTACTCCACGCGCCGGCGCGTGGAGCCTTTTTCGGCCACTTTTTGAAAAAAATTCTTTGCAAAAGTGTGATCGCCCATCAATTCCGAGCGTACCCATACTATTTTCTTTTTGTTTCGATCACTTTGAAAATTGTCCGACAACTACAGTCCTTTTTTCCGGCAAGAAATATGTTCTGGAATTTTCTGGGGTTTTTCCTCGACTAGTTGAAGCTGGTTATTGATTTGGTTGATTAGAACTCACTTCAATCCAATAATGTCTCTCAAATTTAGATGCTTTTGGCTCCAAAAACAGTGGAGTTGGAAATTCAGCCTTTAAAATTACTTCTGAACCCCAACTTGGGAGTTCAAATTATTTATCTTGGGCTTCGTCTGTCGAGTTGTGATATAAAGGTCAAGGTGTTCAAGATCACTTAACCAAAAAGACTTAACCAAAAAGACTACTGAGGGAGATGAAAAGGCCAAAGCACAGTGGGAGAAGATCGATGCACAGTTATAAAGTATCTTGTGGCAATCTATTGATTCCAAGTTGATACCTTTGTTTCGTCCATTCCAGGCCTTTCAGGCATGTCATTTAGTTTGGGAAAAGGCTCGTACTTTATACACCAATGACAAATCTCATTTTTATGATGCGATATCGCAGATGACAAATTTGAAGAAACAAGAATTGGATATGTCTGCTTACTGGGGACAGGGGCAGTCATGGAGGAATTTTAGAAGTTAATGCCAGTTTCTGCTAGTGTTGAAAAGCAACAAGAGCAATGACAAAAAGATAAAGATGTTTCTAGTTCTTACCCTCGATGAACTTCCTAATGACCTTGATTCAGTACGTGACCAGATCTTGGCTAGTCCGACTGTCCCAACAGTTGATGAACTATTCTCTCGATTACTTTGGCTTGCTGCAGCACCCAGTCTCGCCTCCTAGATAGTGGAATATTGGGCATCTCAGACTATGGAAAATTGGAAGGTCTCGACCCAAGTGTTCTTAAAGTAATAGGCTTGGACATACCCGTGAGGTGTGTTAATCTTTGCATGGTTGACCACTTAAAAATGCTCATGTTGCTCAAACATAAGCTGCAGGCAACCACAGGTTTTCTTTATTCTGAAGGAGAATATAATGAGTTCATTCAGTATCGAGCAAGTAAGCAGACACCTCCACAAGTAGCCTTTGTTGCTCAGATTGATACATTTGTTGCTGGTAATTTATTTGCTTGGGTTTCCCAGTCTACTCGTGGGTCATGGACTCAAGCGCCTCATATCATATTTCTGGTGTTAGGTCACTTTTGTCAAAATATTGTTTATTCAGTCTCTTCCGAGTGTTACTTTAGCTAATGGAGTCCAAACAAAAACAGAAGGAGTTGGACAAGCAAATACCTTATCCTCTGTCACTTTAAGATTTTGTCCTTTATGTCCCTGGTTGTCTTGTTAATCTTGCATATGTTAGTCGGTTGACTCGTGCCCTCCATTGTGATATATATATTAATGATGACTCTTTTGTTATACACGACCGCAGTACGAGACAAACCATTGGCACAGGTCGTGAATCACAAGCCTCTACAACGTTGACTCATTCAATCCTTCCATGGCATGTCCTGTTACATATCCTCCTAGACCTAATTCACAGACGTTTAGGACATCCAAACTTCAAAAGATGGTGCCTAGTTTATCTAATTTGTTTACATTATATTGTGAGTCGTGTCAACTTGGGAAACATACCCGAGCCACCTTTTCGCGTAATGTTGAGAGTTGTGCAGAGTCTGTTTTTCCTTTAGTTCATTCTGATATATAGTCCTAGTAGAGTCAATTCAAACTTATGATTTCGTTATTTTGTTAGTTTCATTAATGATTACTCAAGATGTAAAGATCGTTCTGAGTTATTTTCTATATTCCAAAGTTTTTGTGCTGAACTAAAAATTCAACTTGGCTTCTCTATTCGCATATTACGCAATGATAATGCCTTAAAACACTTATCTTCTCAATTTCAGCAGTTTATGACTTCTCTAAGGAATTATTCGCCAGACATCTTGTATGTATATCCCTGGCAGAATGCGTAGCAAAGAGAAAGAATAGACGCCTCACTGAGACTGCTCGCACACTTCTAACTGAATCTCATGTTTCGGCGTTTTGGGGGGGTTGCAGTTCTCACGACTTATTATCTGATTAATCGGATGCCTTCATCTTCCATCCACGGTCAGATTCCATATTCGGTATTGTTTCCTCAGCTACCCTAATACTCCCTTCCCCCTCGTGTGTTTGGGAGCACATGTTTCGTTTATAGGTCCCGAAAAAGATAAGTTAGCTCCCCGTGCTCTCAAGTGTCTTCCTTTGTTATTCTCGAGTTTAAAAGGGATATCGTTGCTACTCACCTGATCTTCGTAGGTACCTTATGTCAGCAGATGTCACATTTTTTTAGTCTCGACCTTTACCTCTTCTGATCACCTTGAAATATCGAGTAATGGCTACGGCAACATGTGAGCTAGTTTGGATCAAACAGTTGCTCAAGGAGTTGAAATTTGGTGAAATCAGCTAGATGGAACTTGTGTGTGATATTCAAGTTGCCCTTCATATTGCATCAAATCCGGTATTCCATGAGAGAACTAGACGCATTGAAATTGACTGTCACTTCGTCAGAGAAAAGATACTCAGGAGATATTGCTATAAAGTTTGTGAAGTCGAATGATTAGCTTGCAGATATTTTCACCAAGTTCCTCACTTGTTCTCGTATTAGTTACATATGTAACAAGCTCGGTATATATGATAGTTATGTGTAAATCGTCCTAATCCCATATGTAGTAGGAGTATAATATGTATAATATATAGGCCTTATTAATATCATTGTTAATAGGTCAAAAATATAATTTTTTTGTGTATTATTTCTCACATGTCCAAAAAGAAAAAACGAAGAGAAAGGGGCTGATTTTTTATTGTTAAAACAATATTAGACTCTTCTCTTTTCATCTTTTCTTTTTGCACATATTACCAGTACCAACCATTTGTTGATTGAAAACCACCGAAATGCTTACAACTTTTTTGATATGGTATGGTTCAGAAGTATTGGGTCACACATTTCAATCAAATTATATTGGAGTTCTCCTGGTCTTGCAATCCACAACAAACTCAAAGCATTAACCAGCTACATTTTGAAAAAAAGAAACACGCAAAATGCAAATAAAGGTGCCACATTGCTGAAATAAATAGCTGAATATTCTAGCTATGTATTGCAGATGCAAACAGAAAGGAAAGCCAACATTGTGATGGCTATTTTTTGTTTAGAAGAAACCTGAGAAATAACATTTCTAACCTCTAAACAATCAATCACTGCTAGTTGGTGCTGCTCAGCAATTTCTGCGCTTATCTTTATCAATCTACCAAGCGCATCAATGCCCAAGTACTTTAGATTATGGCTATCATTCTGTGCACCAGGTAACATTGAAATAAATTAGCTTCTAACACAGAACAAGTAAGAGGCACGGCAACAAAAAGGTACACGCAGGAGATAAAGAACACAAACCTTCAAAAATTTGGCAACTGCTTCTGCCGCAGATTCTAATACCTTGGGGTTAGGATGTATTGAGGAAACACAACATATGCACTCATATAGAATAGCATTCCCTATATTACTTGTTGAATCACTTTTTCTCATAATGTCACCAACAATAGTATACATTTGTTCACTGGCTTTTTTGTCACTGCTTCCCAGTAATGCCAGAATTTTCAACAATTTGATCTGCACGTAAAGAACAGCAACTAAGCTTACAAGTAGAAATCCATTTCTTGTCGAAGTAGAACGAAATAGACAACAGAACAGTTTGAAAATCTCTACAAGCAGATAAGTAAGAGGATTAATGGAAAAACTTATCAAATCAATAGTTACATTCCCCATCAGATTGCTTGCACTACTTTATTCAATAAGCTACTGGTTTCTTCTATACAAGTTCTACACTGTGTTAAGCCAAAAAAGTTGACAACTTTGCATGTGAATATCACTGCCTTTTACTTTTCCTCCCTATTGTTCTTTGTATTAAACTAGTAGCATCACATTTGATTAAGGAAGTCAGCAGCACTTTTCTTTCCCTTTCAATCCATGCAAAAACGAAGAGACGACAATTAGGTTTGGTTCAAAAACGAGTACAGGGAAGCAAAAGTAAGTGGTTCACTAGTGATAAAACAGAGAAAGAGATATTATTCCACGTTATCTTCCTGTTCCAGAGGGGTGGGAAGCTGCAAAAGCTGACCCAGAGGCTCCTAACCCACTTATTTTATCTTTCCCTCTTTAACTTACTTTCCAGAGGATGTAATAACTTAAAACCCTCCCCTTCTCCATTTCGTCAAACATTTCCATTTCCACCCAAACAAAACATAGTGTATTGCATCTTATAGTGAAATAACTTTTGTTACGAGTTATATTGACCCTAAAGTTAATGTAAAGCCAGCGAATTGACATGGGTTTATTTGTTGATAGGCAGAAGTAGTTAGTTCTTCATCACCTTTATATGGCATCATTTTCTATTTGCAAAAGATTAGATACTCTGCAAAGCTAGAAAATCTTAACTGCGCAAACTCGTTTTTGCTAGAGACATTCATAAAATCAAGTTACCATACATTTGGTCAATCTAACAATCATCTACGCCTCAAGTACAAAATTCGCTGCGGTCAGCTTTTACATAAGTTTGGGGTCAGCTATATTCTTAGATTTGGTAATCTTAGAAAGTTGATATTAGCCAATTTTCTATTCTCAAAAATCAAGTTTAAACAGTATTTCAGTGACATGCCAAGAATAATTAGAAAACAGCTTTGATATTTTGAGATTTTATCTCATTGAATAGTATAACTATTTTCACAACATAGTAGAAGCTTGTTGGTGGATTAGTTAAAAGGCAATACCAGCAGCAAAGACAAGAAAGACAATCACTGAGAATAATTTCAAAAAGATTAAGCTTGACAAGGGACAAACTAGAGCGCAGATTGATCTTAGGTGACTCGTCAAAATTGAAATACAAAAATAAAACTTAATGTATAGTTGTACACGTAACCATAGACGTATAAAGGCTTTTAGCATTTAAATGGAAGAGATAAATATAATGGTTCCACATAAAACTATACCTCAAATGCAATTGAATTTTGGACTTCTTGAAGCTCTTAATTCTTCTAGGTTAACTACCTTCCTCTTCTATGGATCTACTAATTTTATTTCAATGACATTGTTAAAGCAATCTATATTTTGCACAGAAATTATATTTTTTGGGATGGAAGGATTCAAACCTCAGCCAAATCAGAGGTCCAGCCCTCAAATGTGAGATGGTAGCATGGACTTGAATGGCCACTCCAGAATTCGAGAGAACATTCGCATCAAGACAATGCACATAAAAATACAATATTTCCAGCTTTTAGCCTTTTACAAAGAAAATTCAAGTGCATCTCATGCAAGAGATCAACTAGAACTTTGATTAAAATACCTGAATGAATGGAGCTGGCATCTGATGATAATCATAACTCTTGGGCAACCTCCGTTCCGCTACTTGTTTTAGAATGCTTACAAAGCTGACAACCAAATCCTTATAAGAATTAACATCTGCAGCAATAAGATCATAAAGAGGACAAAGTGTAGCACCCATTACGCCAGGATCATTGTCACATAGCCTCTGCAAACCAAAATGATCATTAAAAATAAGAGAGAATCAGTTAAAACCATAAAAGATCGTTTTCTCTTTAAATGCAGATGAAAATATCATCCACATCCCTTTCAATGTGCACAAGCTTTAGTTCATTATCTACCATGACATCACTTATATCCTTACATTCTTCTCATAATTTTACCCATCACCTCAATCCTATCCCTTTTGGTATAACACCATACTAAGGTCACTAACATCCTCTGGACCTTCACAAAATCATTAGAAATAAAAATTCAATAAAAATCAACAGACTGTACAGGTTAGCAGAAAGTGTTAGAAAAGCAAATTTCTTTCTATCTGCCTAAGCCTTGACGGGTGGAGTTACACGGTACCTATGTTGGTGGGAAGTAGTAGGTACCCGGTAGAATAGCCGAGGTGACTGGCTGGGAGACCACCATTCTCAAAAACAGAAAGTGTTAAAAATTCAAACTTACACTATTTGGAAATAAATTTTCACTAGGCCATGCCCTGTTAAATCCTCCAAATCTTGAAGGACATTCTATCCCATTAAATAATACAACATTAATTTCTGCATAACTTATGTTAGAATGCATCCAATTACCTCAATAATACATTTATTCCACATCCTTGCCACAAAAGGATGCAACACAGGCACCACATGACAATGTAGTCTCGTAAACCAATTCAACTATTACTAATAAACACAAAACATATGCAAAAGAATGCACCTTTCTGAAATTGGAGACAAGATGGCTAACGGATGATGGCGATTTCTGAAAAAAACGATGAAGTGCCATAACAGCCTTTTTCCTAACAGCTTCTTTAGAATGCCCTAACAACTCCACCACCTGTGGCAACACTGCTGGAATAGTCTCCTCGTTAATCAACTTACAAACAGCATTCAAGGCGGCGCAAACCACCAAATAATTATCCGATTTCAAGTCCTTCTGAATAGTATTCACAATCAGGATAATCAAGTCATGATCCTCATTCAAAAAAAGCGTCACAGCTAAATAACCAGTACGTTTAAGATGCAAATTATCATCATGTGTCATTTTCACAGCATGTATGTACCCAAACGATGCATCGTGGCCTAACATCTCGACATACACTAATCGTATTATGTACTCTTTCATCTTCCTTTTAGGTATATCAGGCTCGATGATTCGTTTTTTAAGGGTTTCGATCTCGTTAATCACGATTCGATCTTCTTCAGCTTTGGATCGGGCTTCGCCGATGGATTTGATTAGGTCGAGAAACTCTTTGGACTGTCCAAATCCGCCTTGGGAGCCCATTGCGAGCTCCCTACCAATTGTCTTCAACTGCTCCAGCTTGGATCGAGGATGAAATTCCGGTGGCTTGGATTTGAATCAGACAGTGTCGTTTTGGGGGTTTAGGGTTTGAATTTTGGTGGATCTATCTATGGGGAGAGTAGTACAAGGGGAATAGATAGTGAGTTGCAGGTGAAAAGAAGATTGATTTTATGGGAGTGTATCGGAATGAATATGCAAAAGAGAAAAAGGACACTGTTTTTGGGACCGGGGCAGTGGAACTGTGGAAGAAGACGACGAGAATGCTTGGGTTGGGGGGGGGG
>ML309203.1:0-61794 GCA_005239505.1 Nicotiana paniculata | reverse complement strand
TGCTTCTTTCGTTGATTGAAAGACTTTTTGAGGACGAAGTCCCCAATCTTAAAGTATCTGAGATGAGCTTTACGGTTGTAATAACCCTCTATGATTTGTTTTTGAGCCACCATCCGTATCAATGATGCTTCTCTCTGTGGTTTGAGCAGGTCCAGGTTGGTCCTTAATTCATCGTCATTTTCACCTTCCATGGCTGTTGAGAACCTTATGTTTGGTTCACCAATCTCCACAGGTATTAAGGATTCTGAGCCACAAACACGTGCGAACGAAGTTTCTCCCGTGGCTATCTTTGAAGTTGTTCTGTATACCCATAGTACCGCTGGTAACTCATCATGCCAATTTCCTTTGGCTTTATCCATCCGCTTCTTTATATTGTTGAGATGACCTTATTCGTTGACTCAGCTTGACCATTAGCCATAGGGTGGTACGGCGTTGAAATGATCCGCTTGATTTTCTAACTTTCGAAGATTTATGTGATTTGCGAGCCTATGAATTGTGGGCCATTATTACACGCGATTTACTTTGGTATTCCAAAGCGGCATATTATGTTTCGCCATAAGAATCTTTTAACTTCCTTTTCTCGGACTTGTTTGAACGCTTACGCCTCTACCTATTTTGTAAAATAGTCGGTTAGTACGAGTAAAAACCGTACATGTCCTTTAGCTGTGGGAAGAGGTCCCACTATGTCCATACCCCATTTCATGAAAGGCCATGGGAATATTATTGGATGCAATAATTCCTATGGTCGATGCATGTTATTGGCAAACCTTTGGCATCTGTCACATTTGGATACGAAATTCTCGGCTTCTTCTTCCATCTTAGGCCAATAGTATCTGGCTCTGATTAGTGTTTTCACTAAGGATCTCGCCCCTGAGTGATTTCCACAATGTACTTCGTGGACTTCTTTCATCACAAATTCCGTTTGGTTAGGTTTGGGGCATTTAGTTAGGGGTCCTCCGAACATCTTGCGATAAAGTGAGTTGCGAATAAGGCAGTACCGTGCAACTTTGCGGCGAAGTGCTTGAGCTGCTTTCTTGTCTTCAGGTACGGGGCTATTCTGCAAAAAAATAAGAATTTCGTTTCTCTAGTCCCAGGTTAGGTTGTTGAAAGTTACCTCATCCTGTCCTGGTCTATTATTGAATGAAATAGTTGAACGACAATTGTATTGTATTTGTTCATTACTTCTGTGACTGCTGCGAGCTAATGCATCTGCTTCTGCATTTTCCTCTCTAGGTATTTGCATTACCATCCATGTTTTGAATTGTCTCACGAGCACTCGTTCTTTTCAAGATACTATTGCATTCTAGTCTCTCGAGCGATGTAAGTCCCCTGTATCTGATTTACTACCAGTTAGGAGTCTCTTTTGATCACAATTTGCTCGATTGATAGCTCCCGTGCGAGTTCAAGCCCTGCAATAATAGCTTCGTACTATGTTTCATTGTTAGTGATAAGATAACACTTTATAGCTTGCCGTGTCTTTTCACCCGTGGGTGATATCAAGACTATGCCTAAGTCGGTGCCTTTTATATTTGAAGAACCATCGGTGAACAAGGTCCATAGGCCTGGATTAACACCGTTAAGGAGTTGTAACTCTTTTTCTACTTCAGATACAACGCTATTACTAAAGTCAGCAACAAAATCAGCTAGTATTTGAGACTTAATTGCAGTCCTAGGCTGATAGATTATTTCATGCACACTTAATTCTATGGCCCACTTGGCTAATCTTCTTGACAATTCCTGTTTATGCAGAATATTTCTTAAAGGATACGAGGTCACAACGGTGATTGGTTGGCATTGAAAATAGGGTCGTACTTTTCTAGATGACATTATTAAAGCTAAGGCTAACTTTTCCAGATGTGGATATCTAGTCTCAACATCTAGCAAAGTTTTACGTACATAATAGACAGATGATTGTTTACTTTGTTATTCTCTTACCAATACTGCACTTACATCAATTTCTGAGACAGCCAGGTAGATGTACAATCTTTCCCCTTCTTTTGGATTTGAAAGCAGTGGTGGTTTCGATAGATAAATCTTTAGGTTCTTGAGGGCTTGCTGACATTCTTCAGTCCATTCGAAGTGATTCTGTTTTTTGAGAACTGAGAATAATTTAAAACTTTTTTCAGAAGATTTAGAAATAAACCTCCCCAAAGCTGCTATTCTCCCTTTCAGTCTTTGAACTTCTTTTTTATTTGTTAAAATATCATGTATTTCCTCTATAGCTTTAATTTGAGCGGGATTTACCTCTATTCCTCTGTTTGACACAAGGAAACCCAAAAATTTACCTGATTGCACTCCAAAAGCACATTTTTCTGGATTTAACTTCATATTATACATGCGTAGAATATCAAAAGCAGTAGAGAGATGTTGGAAATGGTCTTGTGCTTGTGTTGATTTTACCAACATATCATCAATATAGACTTCCATCGTCTTTCCAAGATGTTCTTCGAACATTTTAGTCACTAACCTTTGATAGGTGTTTCCAGCGTTTTTTAAGCCAAAAAGCATAACTTTATAACAGCAAGTCCCCCTATTTGTAATGAAGGAAGTTTTTTCCTCATCTGAGGGATTCATTTTAATTTGATTATAACCATAATATGCATCTAAAAAGCTCAATAATTCATGACCTGCTGTGGCATCAATCATTTGATCTATATGTGGCAATGGAAATGAATCTTTAGGGTATGCTTTATTCAAGTCAGTATAATCTACGCATACTCTCCACGTGCCATTCCTTTTAGGTACTACCACGGTGTTTGCTAGCCAGTTAGGGTACGTTACCTTCCGTATCGAACCAATCTTCAAGAGTTTCTGTACCTCTTCGTCGATCACTTGGTTCTTGAATGGTCCTTGCTTTATTTTCTTCTGCTTAACAGGTATAAAGGATATATCTTCATTTAGTTTATGAGTCATCACTTCTGATGGGATGCCTGTCATATCTGAGTGGGACCACGTAAAGCAGTCTGCGTTAGCTTTTAAATAATCAATTAACTTACCTCTTCGATCGGGGCCTAGCTTCGTGCCTATATACACTTTCTCCTCAGGCTTTTGTTCAGATAATGGAACAGCTATGAGCTCCTCCGTAGTTTTTTTGATGTGCTCATCTTCCTCCGGTTCACGAATGACGTCTGGTCTGGAATCTATTTCTGTGTGGTATAATATACCTTCCGTGGTTACTTGATTTTCCTTCTCGTAAGTATTTTCTTTCGTACCTGTTTCAGCAATAATACCTTCCATACCTATTTGGGTTGTAATTCCTTCCATGCTTGTTTGGGCTGTGTTACCTGCTTGGGAGATTCCGTTATCTCGTAATTCTTCCACCTCTATTTTCTTATTGTAGTGTACCACAAAGTTTATATTTCTTGCGGTCTGCTGATCTCCTTTGATTTTTTGAATCCCCCATTTAGAGGGAAATTTAATTACCTGATGCAACGTGGATGGTATCACTTTCATGTCATGGATCCATGGCCTTCCAATGATCACGTTATAAGCCATGTCAGTATCGATTACTTGGAACCTGGAACTTTTGATCACCCCCTCAGCATACGTGCTAAGCTCAATTTCTCCTTTTGTTATAACCGTAAAGTTATCAAACCCTGATATGGCTCATGCTTTTGGGATTAATTGATTCCCAGTAGCATTTCTTCCACGACTCTTAGAAAAATGATATTGACTGAACTGTCTGGATCAATCAACACTCTTTTTACGTTAGTGTCATGAATAAATAAAGATATTACCAGAGCATCATTGTGCGGAAGCATTAATCCGCTGATATCTGCATCATCGAAGGTTATATCGTCTTCTCCACGAGCCCGTTTCCCATGTGTAATTGTGAACTTTGTGGTTGTTTTGCGAATCACTCTGTTTACTTCTTCACCCCCGTGTATTACGTTAACGGTTTATTTTGGAGAAGGAGGCTTTGGAGGCTCCTACCTGTTCCTCATATATGCCTGTTTACCTTTATCACTAAACAGTTCTGTTAAATAGCCCTGTTTTAACAAATTTTCTACTTCACCTTGTAAAATCTGCAATCCGCAGTTTTGTGCCCATGATCGTTGTGAAATTCACACCAGTGATCTGGGTTTCTTCTACTTGGATTTGACCGCATCTCTTTGGGCCACTTAACCTTGTCTCCCATGTTCCTCAATATTGAGACAAGTTCAGTAGTACTTACATTAAAGGTATGATCCCCAATTTGAGTACTACCTCTAGGTCGTTCATCTCGATCTTTTCTGGATCTAGACGAGGATGAGACTACGTCTCTTCCTTGTGGTCTATAGTCCGACCTAGTGTTTTCAAACCTGGGGCGGATATCGCATCCCGAGGGTCCTAATTAAGGATCATACCTATTTTTACCTGATCTTCTATCTGATTCAGGACGCCTGGATCTGGAATGATCTTCTCTCGAACGAGCAATGATATCTTCTTCTATTCTGAGTTTGTACTGTACATGTTATATACATCGTTCCATGTTGTAGCGGGGAATTCTCTTAGACTCTCCTTAAGTCGTCTCGTGGCTTCTGAGCTTTTATCGTTCAGGTTGCTTGCAAAATCCATGGCTGCCCAATTATCAGGCACCCTCGGTAACTGCATTCTTTCTCGTTGAAACCTGTCTACAAACTCACGGAGTAGTTCCGTGTCTCCTTGTTTTATTTTGAATATGTCTTCCATTCTCTTCTCAACTTTTTGTGCACCAGAGTGTGCTTTTATAAACGAATCTGCAAGCTCAGCAAAAGAGTCAATAGAATTTTCAGGGAGAAGAGAATACCAGGTTAGGGCCCCATTGGTAAGTGTTTCCTCAATTTTTTTGACAAGGACTGATTCAATTTCTTGTCTCGTTAAGTCGTTTCCTTTTACCCCAGTAGTGAAAGCAGTCACATGGTCGCGTGGATTAGTTGTTCCATCATATTTGGGAACGTCAGGCATTTTAAACTTCTTGGGTATAGGAAAGGGTGCCGCACTTGGCTTCCAAGGTTGTTGAGAATATCTATCAACATCGTTGCCTTTGATGATATGTGGTACTCCAGGAATTTGTTCGATGCGATCGTTCTTCTCCTTCATCTGTTTCTGCATGGTTAGCAGTAAATTTTGTAATTCAGAGTTATAAGATATACCTGGTCTCGTTTTGAGAGATTCATTAGGAGTATCTCCTCTTCATGAGTTCGCCAACCCAGATAGAGGATTTTTCATGGTGATGGTGTTATTGGGGGATGGCGTCGGCGGTGTAGGTAACGCTGCCGGTAATCCTCTCGCAAATTCTTGCAAAGCTTGGCTCACATACTCTGCAATCATTTGCTTTACACGATCTTGTTCCATAGTTTGATCATTATCACCATTGTTGTTATTGGATCTTTCTGGGGATTGTTCCCTTGAACCACGTGGGGTTCCTGAAGGCGATGGAACTGGGGTTCCACTCCTTTGTTGGTTGTTGTCGTTGGAGTTTGACATAGTTCAGAGGATATCACTTGAAAAGCAAACAAAGATTATCAGATTCCCGGTAACGGAACCAATTTGTTTAACCAAAGAATTAGACCCTTTGACTAAAGCTTATTTTTAAGATGAATACGGGTTACTGATAATCAAGGTAATGGAGAAAAATGAATAATAGACAATATTGCAGAAATAGAGAAAATCGAAGTTGATTGTATTCGAGAATCAGATGCCTTTACAAGCTGTATTCCCCTCCCTTATATAGGATATTCTTATAACGTACGACTCTTGCTATGGTTACTCATTAATGACTAATTACTCATTAATGAGGCGTTACAAAGGATAACGGTAATTGGGGTTCAGTTACATAATGTTCGAGTAATCAATTATGGGTCCTTGAATATGCTCGTAACTTTGTCTAGATTCATTCTGACCGCGCCTCTCTCCCGTTTTGATCAAGTTGAGTTTCCCTTGGCTGATAAGTTCGTGGGTTTACTGAACTGTGCCTCTTTGTACCATACCTCTTCAAAGAATCACATCCAGCTGTCGCATTTTCCTGTGTCCACGTGACTGGATGAGTTGTCAAAAGCTAGCTTACGTGTGAAACTCTTTTTTACCAATACAGTCATGATGGCGCCAGACACCATCGTCAGGCAAGTCAATCATTAATTAGTGGAAATAAATTTCTGTTTTAACACCTTTTTTGTAAATCGTTACCTTTCATTTACAAGTCATAATAGAGAATAAAATTTTATCAAATAAGTACGACAGGTAGACTATTTCATTTACTAAATTAAATCCCAAACACATCCCAGAACCCGATGTCAAGTGCATGAGCAAATTCTATAAATTTTACAATTACTACAAAACTTGTCCGAAATACAATTGGATAGGGAAACTAAAGTAAAATAATACAATACGAGGGAGACTCTGTCAGCTGCGGATCGCCTCCAGATAATGGAGCTCGCCTAAGTCTCCAAACCAGCCACATCACTATGAAGGTACCTGTGCAATAAAAATGCACAACAAGTGTAGCATGAGTACGAAAACAATGTGTATTCAGTAAGTTGCCCGCCTAACCTCAGAGGGATAGTGACGAGAGGTCGAATTAGACACTCACTAAGGTTCAACAAATTAATTTAACACAATATAATATCAGTAATAGGCATACGGGGATGATAAAACAGTAAGCATTGCGGATAACCGTAATTCAAATAAATACTGAAAGTAAATAAACAGTTACTACTTCCTCATTTTCCCCCAAATATCTTATCACTTCAAAATCCATGAAAAACATTTAACAATTTATCATGCCCATGCGGGATAAGGACTACCGGCCTGAGCCATCATAATAATCATCTCTGTGGACTGCCGAGGGTCGAACAACCCGAACCATAATATTTCTTTCAATCTCGCTGTGGCGTATGGCCCGCTCCTATGAGAGTAGTAAATTGCGAAGCGGTCACATGCGAGTCATGCACAATCAACAGTCCACCCCGACTACATCGGGAAAACAAATACTCAAGCAAATGACAAATTTCTCTTTTAAAAATAACAAAATTAGTATTTAAATCTTTTCTCGCAATTCATTTGCCAAGTTTAACAATATTCAATAATAAAACCTTATCAGGAATGCAATTATCCACGGAGGAAATCAATTCTCTTTCTAAATGATTAAGAAAGGTACACTCTAGCCTTCTTAGGAAATAAATTACCAAATTCAATAGCATTATCAGTCTAATATTATTGGCAGGATCACATGTACAACACGTAAGGCATGCTAGTGGGTCCTAGACTACTCGGACATAAGCATAATAGTAGCTACACATGGACTCCCGTCACCTCGTACGTACGTAACCCCCGCAGATAGTAGCACATACTTAATTATTTCACTTAGGGGGACAATTTCCCCTCACAAAGTTAGAAAGGAGACTTACCTCACTCCGAAATTCCATAACCGACTTCCAAGACCTTCCGATGACTCCAATGGATGCACAACGCCCCAAAACTACAAAATAACTCTCAAGGCAATGAAAATTCATTCTAATACTCGTAACAAATTCAAATTAGATAATTTTCCAACTCCGCTCAGTGAATTGACCAAAATTCCCTCGGGCCTACGTGCCTGGAATCCGAAATTTCTCGAAGATCTATTCTACCCATAGGTTTACTAGTTCAAATATACAATTTACTCCAAATTCCATGCTCAAATTCGTGGTAGAAATCTGAAATACAATTTTCTAGGTCTTTCCTCAAAAATCCCAATTTTTCTACTAATTTCCATGTCTAATCCATGCATATAACTTGTATTTAACTTAAAAACATGAAGAAATTACTTACCTTGACATTGATGATGAAATTCCCCTCTTGAACCTCTCCTAAAATCGCCTAAGCCATGAGAAAAATGAGAAAATGAACTAAGATCCATGTTTTAAAACATTCTGCCCAGGCAGGTTTTCGCACCTGCATTCCAGTCCTCGCACCTTCGCTTCCGCAGGTGCGCCTAAGAGCCGCACCTGCGGCTTCCTTCTCCTCCAGCCGAATCCGCACCTGCGACACATTGCCCGCATCTGCGCCTTCGCAGGTGCGAAAATTCCATCGCACATGCAATCCCAACCAATCCATCCCACTCTCGCACTTGCGGCGCCAAAGCCGCACCTACGGCCAAATCCTCGCAGGTGCGGTCAGACCAGACACCAGCAGCTCCAGCTCCTCTTCCAACTTCAAATTTGATCCGTTAACCACTCGGGACCCCGTCTAATTATGACAACCTGTTCCAAAACATAGTGCAGACTTTCTCGAGGCCTCAAATCACATCAAACAATGCCGAAACGACGAATCGTGCCCTAATTCAATCTTTATGAACTTAGAAATTTCCAACTTCTACATTCGATGCCGAAACCCGTCAAATCACCTCCGATTGACCCTAAATTTTGCGCACAAGTCATATTCATCATTACGGACCTACTCCAACTTCTGGAATCGCATTCCGACCCCGATATCAAAATTTCCACTTCCGGTCGATTTCTCAAAAACCTTTAAATTTCTATCTTTATCCAAATGACTTTAAAATGACCTACGGACATCCGAATTCACTTCCGGTCGTGCTCCCAACTCTAGAATCACCATACGAAGCTATTCCCAGACTCAGAATACCAAACGGACATCAATAACACTGAAATGCGCTTCAAGCCAAACTTAGGAAGTTTTCTTCAAAATGCTGACTTCCACAATATATGCCGGAACTCTCTCGGTTTATCCAAAACTCGATCCGGACATACACCCAAGTCCGAAATCATCATACAAACCTGCAGGAACCTTCAAATCCTGATTCGAAGGCCGTTTACTCAAAATTCCAATCTTAGTCCATTTTTCCAACTTAAGGATTCAGAAATGAGAATTTTTCTTTCCAATTTGACTCCGAACTTCCCGAAATTCAACTCCGACCATGCCTGTGGGTCATAATATCTGAAATGGAGCTTCTCATGACTTCAAATCGTTGAACGACGCGCTAGAGCTCAAAACGACCGGTCGGGTGGTTACATTCTCCCCCACTTAAACAGACGTTCGTCCTCGAATGTGCTAGGAACTGCTTTGGAGTTATCTGAAATCACTGCATAACACCTTGAGCACCTGCCCGTGCTATTACAACCCAGTTGAGCACATTAGCTTGATCAAATCTGAAGATTTCTTCTTTTTATCCATATAATAAGCTCAGAATCCAGTTCCAACTCCTGAAATTTCTCTGCCAGGCCTAGTTCCAACACATAGACACTGTATCAACTACCGCACGATATACCAGAACACAACTGCGTGCCTTTGCTGAATCAGCACCATGCACCGCATAATTCATCATCTAGCCACCATGACATTCCCTGAACCTTAATAGCCAAAATTTCACGAATCTGATGCTCCCAATGCACCTTATGATATGTATATACACCCTGCTATAATGCTGGCGATACCACCACAACGGAGGAGATATGTAGAAATTTCTAACCAATTGCATAGTTAACCAAACATTGAATTTCTCCTTTTTGACTTAGATCATCATCTCATTACGAACCAAATAATGGTAATTGCCATGTAATATACTTCACATAATCTTGCGCACCGATCCCAAATTTATAAATCTCGTCTCACCAAGTATGAACTGCTCAGACAACAAATCACCCCAAACATGACCAACAGTCTCACATGATACCACAACGCGTCAATAGGCGATAACTCGAACATGATACACAAAGAGATGACTCAGGAAAAGACTACTCAACTCACGCAACTTATTATGAACTCTTCTCGAAAAATAGAAAGTAAAACACAAGAAAAAATAAATATAGGATCCTTACTCATCATCACACTGTTGCGGCGTGCAACCCAATCCAAATAACATACACGTGGCGGCGTGCCACCTGTCCCGTCATAAAATTCACATAAGGAAATATACACAGAGATGAATTGCTCACTATCACAAAATACTGAATATCGATCAGAAGCACGCTAAGTGCATAATATCATCCTGGGGAGACTAGAGCCATACACTACGAAAACTCGCGCACAACTGAAGTGCGATACATATACTCTGAATCTCAAGATCTCGCCTTCTCACATAACATCATCACTACGCGGAATCTCAACGCATAAGAAATTATCAAGCCGTTTCACAACTCACACGGAACAATCACAACATTACATGAATTTGACGAAGACGGAACAACATTCGCTGTTCTAATACCTTGCCATGAAAAGCGCTCTACTGAAATGAATATGCCTGTCTCATACAGAGCCCATAATCATATTTAAATCCATCCACAAACATTGAGTCTACCTTGCTCGCACCAAACTAAGCTAATAGCTTTACCTGGGTCCATATTAACCCACTTCCTCTCATAATATGCAAGAACAACCATCAAAGCCGGGACAAACACCCCACAATCCACAACCAAATGAACTGAACGCCTTCCAGGCATAAATCCCAAGATAAGCAATATTGCACTTCCTTATACTCGGTCTAAATCTTCAACCAATCAGGTGACTATATGTCACACTTATACAATCTTCTCGTGGTCATGATCCTACGACCTTCCATGAGGTAACAAGTCTGCACATCCGCATCACCGACCACACTAATACTGCAAAACACATCAAGAACCCATGACCAGGGTACAAAGCCTCTTTCACCGAATATCGATCTCAGGTGACACTAAAGATAACACCATCTTACTCTGAACTTCTCATCCGAGCTAATGACATCCTTGTTAACACCGAATCGCAATCTCGATTCTTACTCCCAGTTACATACTTCTTACCGCACCTAACATGCCAATATGAGATAGCGCAAGAATTCCATCATAACTTCTGAACCACTAATAGGGTGAACACTTCATCATATAGAAACCTTTTACTTTACTCAATTCAAGAGTACCATCACAACACACGAGTAAATTCCCAAAATCACAATACATGCAAATCCTTAAGTAGTGGTGTGAACCACCATAGCCCTTCCGGGATCCGCCTACACCTGACAGGCCATAGCACTCGAATACTCCCATATGAAATCTATTACGACGGCCGACAAGCCCCGCACATACCGGCCCAACCACATGCATAATTTAATTACATAGAAGGAACTGATCACTATCGTACATGTGCCATTTCAACCATGGCTAATCAATCTATCTTCTTTTAATAATTTTTAACTGCCTCAGAAATAATAGTAACTTCCTTCAACTCATAGCAACTCAACCCTCACTCATCCCGAGTGACCTTGATTCACGAAACCATGGTGCCTAAATCCCGCAACCCATCTCATACCCTCCTGATAATCTTCCTACAGCCCGAAGTTTATTTCTCTCACTCCTCCAATACAATCCTTCACGCTGTAAACAACATAGAACACTCCAATTATTTCCCTCTCTATGAAATTATGCTGCAAAAGCTCAATTCTTAATCATACTGCTGCCCTTAACCCCTGACACCGCGTTCTTGACTTTTGAATTCATTAGGACCGCTATTTAGAATCACCCACTCTGACTGGCCCCGAAACGATCAATCCCAAGGCTCTTCTAGCACATGAACACCCTTTTCAATGAAGCACGTGACTGAGTCACTACCCTACAGCTCGCCCATGCCTTAAGCATAAATTCTGAATCTCCCAAAACCTAACCCTGGTCCAATAGGACAAACTTGTGCACATATTTGTCAAATCCCATGCACAATTACCATTCTACTCCTTTCCCTTAGTTGTACTAACTTGCCAATACGCCGGCAATCCGCAACCCCATGAGAAGACCATCCTACAACCCAACTGCAGGGAGTGGGACTCCCCCACTTAGCCTGAAGCTACTCCTTGCACCACTCTAGACCCTATTGAGATCCTTTCTCCCTTTTTAGCATGATTTTGCTTAGTCAATCCGTCCAATTCTTCCAGATTCTCTTGTTAGCACTCTCTAAATACTCAAATTCTCTAGCATCATTCACACATTCTGCCTCCTACCGACTAGCCCTTAGAATCCCTCATAGAAACTTGCCAACCACATAACCTCTAACCTACTCACAGGAGATAACCCACCTGTGGAATCACCAACTGACACATTCCAACGACACTGCATTGCACCCCCTCTGCAACGTCAATATAACATCCTAAGCATGATCCCATTCACCCACTTTACCAGTTCGTCCGCTCCTCATGGACATCTACTAAATGCGCTACAATATCCTCTAATTCACCATTATGCTGCTGCTCTCCCGCTTTGGTTTAACTCATTCCTTTAGGCACTACCTGACCTCCTTTTCTTACGCCTGGCCTTTTAG
The DNA here is from genome assembly GCA_005239505.1 of Nicotiana paniculata. Lineage (NCBI taxonomy): Eukaryota > Viridiplantae > Streptophyta > Magnoliopsida > Solanales > Solanaceae > Nicotiana > Nicotiana paniculata. The sequence goes on along the minus strand of ML309203.1, from coordinate 49,551 downwards.
AAATTTAGCCGCCGCCTGACACTTCTCACATGTCTTCCTATCGTATGCCGTCCAATTCGATATCATTCTATGCAACTCTTACACCAGTAGATCACCACGACTTCAAACTCTCTGAGGATCATCTTTCTCGAGTTGCTTTCATTAGAAATAACTATTCAGTCCTGAACCACCACGCACCACGATCTCTGAAAACCGCTTCTCCAATACTACTTCACAACACTCTGACCCAATGCAAATAACACCGACAGACTTAACACATTCCATTCGATTAGTGACGACGATGTCACATCACAAGTGAATATCCCTCCTTACTTGAAAACACCAAGTCTTACTACTTTATCAATCCATAACCTGACGATCATAGTGCGGACTTTCTCGAGGCCTCAAATCACATCAAACAATGCCGAAACGACGAATCGTGCCCTAATTCAATCTTTATGAACTTAGAAATTTCCAACTTCTACATTCAACACCAAAACCCGTCAAATCACCTCCGATTGACCCCAAATTTTGCGCACAAGTCATATTCGTCATTACGGACCTACTCCAACTTCTTGAATCGCATTCCGACCCCGATATCAAAATTTCCACTTCCGATCGATTTCTCAAAAACCTTTAAATTTCTATCTTTAGCCAAATGACTTTAAAATGACCTACGGACATCCGAATTCACTTCCGATCGTGCTCCCAACTCTAGAATCACCATACGAAGCTATTCCCAGACTCAGAATCCCAAACGGACATCAATAACACTGAAATGCGCTTCAAGCCAAACTTAGGAAGTTTTCTTCAAAATACTGACTTCCACAATATATGCTAGAACTCTCTCGGTTTATCAGAAACCCGATCCAGACATACACCCAAGTCCGAAATCATCCTACGAACCTGCAGGAACCTTCAAATCCTGATTCGGAGGTCGTTTACGCAAAATTCCAATCTTAGTCCATTTCTCCAACTTAAGGCTTCTGAAATGAGAATTTTCTTTCCAATTTGTCTTCGAACTTCCTGAAATTCAACTCCTACCATGCCTACGGGTCATAATACCTTAAATGGAGCTACTCATGACTTCAAATCGCTGAACGGCGCGCTATAGCTCAAAACGACCGGTCAAGTAGTTACAGTATGATTTCTAGCATCTTCACATTAACCACATCAATAGAAGTGCGGATATCAATCTGAAATAGCTACTAGACGGTTCCATGGGATGAGCCAGGCCACAAATCACTCGGTGTACACCCGCACACCTGTCACTTGGCATGTCCGTCACCTAAATTATAATCATATAGTATATAGTTCGAGGTTGCGAACCCTCAGAATCAAGTTTGGAAACGTTACTCACCTCAAAACCGGCTAAAATCCTACACCTTAATACCTTTGCCTCTAGACTCTACCTCCGATTGCTCCAAATCTACCAAAAATCAGATTTATATGATTAATATATACCAAGGAGCAAAACCCACTCGAAAATTATCAAATTCACCCAAAAATTCCGAAATTGGCCAAACCCGACCCCCGGGCCCATGTCTCGGAATTCGATAAAAATCACATCACAAGAATCCTCATCCTCCCACGAGTCTATACATACCAAGAACATCAAATTCGGACCTCAAATGAACCATCAAATCCTCAATTAAAGGTCTCCAATTACAAGCCCTAATTCCCCAATTTTTGTCACTAATTTCCATAATTTTCACCACCAATCAGTCAAATAATCACATATAAACGAGTTTTAAGTCCAAAAATCTTACCTCTACGAAGAACCCTCGAATTCCCTCTTCAAAACTCTCCAAAAAGCTTCAAACCCATATACAAATGGTGGAAAAATGAAAAACATTCGCTAAGGCTCCTATTTATATGCTCTGCCCAGTGATGACCGCATCTGCGGCTAATCTATCGCACCTACAGACCTGCAATATGCGGTCCCAGGTCCGCACCTGCGCAAAATCACTTAAAGGTCCAAATCCGCACCTGCGATTCACCTACCGCACATGCGACTTCGCAGGTGCGGCCAATCGTCCGCATATGCGGTCCTTCTCCCCCTTAGCCATTTTCGCACCTGTGATGCCCAATCCGCACCTGCGGTGACCGCATGTCACACCCCAAAATCCCACCATCGGGCCGTGATGGCATCTAACGTTGAACCAGGTAGACAAGCCAACATGTACAGTTAAACTAACATGATAACATCGAATTAACAGAATAAGCTAAAACAGTTCACAACTTAACAGCGGAAATAAATAAAGTTTCAAAACTAAGTAAAGACAACATAATACAACGTCGCAATAATTTCCCAAAACCTGGAGTCACAAACTCACGAACTGTCTATAGGAGTGCTAAATACAAAGTCTGAAAGGAAATGCATGATTGTCTCTGAAAACTAGAAGGAAAACAAGACAGAAACGAAGAACTAGGGATAGGAGAGACGCCAAGGCCCACGAACGCCAGCGGGTATACCTTGAAGCCTCTAGGGTGAACTGAAGGACACTCCCACTAGTGATGTCCACTGGGTCCGGCTGCGTAATCTGCACAACATAAAGAAGTGCAGGTGTAGCATCAGTACAACCGACCCCATGTACTGAGTAAGTGCCGAGCCTAACCTTGGCGAAGTAGTGACGAGGCTAGGACACGACAACAAAATGTACCTGTGCAGTACAATAGTATAGTGGAAACTAAACAAGAATACAATTACGGGGAAGAACATGTTGGGGGTAAAACATAGCAAATACTGAAATGACGGAAACGAAAACAACAGTCTAAAATATCCGAAAATAATAACGGGAATTGACAACACAAATTAAATAGTGAAAAGAAACGGCACGACATGACCCCTCGTGCATAATAATATAAAATATGGCACGGAATGTCCCCTCGTGCATAAAACATCGCAATCACGGCACGGAATGTCCCCTCATGCATAAAAATATAAAATATGGCACGGAATGTCCCCTCATGCATAACAATATAAAATATGGCACGGAATGTACCCTCGTGCATAACAATATAAAATATGGCACGGAATGTCCCCTCGTGCATAACAATATAAAATATGCACGGAATGTCCCCTCCTGCTTAACAATATAAAATATGGCTGGGAATGTCCCCTCGTGCTTTTACACTCTTCCTTACCAAAACAATGACAATATCAATGGCAAGGAATACATCATAGTGGAAATACAACTCAAAATCACCCGGCAAGGGGAAAATATCAGTCAATATCGTAACGATTTCCTGGCAAGGATCTCAGCTATAACCAATCATTTCAAATATATCCTTTACAATTGGGTTCTCAATCGAACCAATACATCATGAGTTCATCAACCAGGGTTTTCAACATTAATCAACTTCTAAGTAGAGACAATTGCATATTATAACGAACATGGAAGTAATAATAAGGTTTTTATCGAAAGTAGACTCACGGGCATGCTTGACACACAATGCATAGGTACTCGTCACCTCACCTATGCATTGAACATGATAAACACTTAACACATAGCGTACAATACCTATTCCCTCACCAAAGTTAGGAAAGACGCTTACCTCGGGTCCAAAATATAGCAATCAACCCTCTAACACCGCATTTCCTTTAGAATTCAACTCCGGAATGGTATTATCTAGACATAATTAACTCAAGTATATCAATACTGACTCAATAAATCAATTCCATAGCCTAATTACCCATTTCCAAGCATTCTTCCAAAACTACCAAAATTTGACCCCGGGCCCGCTTGGTCCAAACACGAGGCTCGGACCAAAACCCAATCACCCATACCCCCACGAGTTCAAATATATGATTTTTTTTGAAATCCGACCTCAAATTGAGGTTGAATTACCCAAAATTCCCAAAAATCTAACTCTACCCAAAACCCCTAATTTCTACCTCGACTTTAGGATTTTAGGCCTAGATTCTAGTGATTGATGAATACAAATGGAAGAAAATGGAGTTGGAATCACTTACCTATGAAGCTATGGTGATGGAAGTCTTCACTAATCGCCTAAGGGGGAGTGGGGAAGAAGAAGATGGTGGAAGGATGTGAAATCCCGTAAAGAAGTCTATTTTTGGCTTTAAAAAAATAACTGGCCGATTTTCTTCACTTCGTTCGCGGAGGCCGCGTTCGCAGAGGCTTAACTTACCAGACCTGTGCGTTCGCGGTTGAAGGGCCGTGTTCGCAAAGGTTTATTAATACCCAGCCCCCAGGTCTCCCCCTAAGCCTAGCTCGCACAGTGTAACCCCAGCTACCCCTACGCGTTCGCACCTAGCATGGTGCGTTCGCACTGCTTTGGCTAAAACACCCTCCGCGTTCGCATCCTAAGTGGTGCGTTCGCACAAAAGATTTTACCCAGATTCCTCAGACCCCACATTTACTCTATGTGTTCGCACCCCCTTGAGTGCGTTTGCATAGACTTAAGTACCTGGACACCAGAAAATGAACAAAACACCAGATTTTTGACCCTTTACACACCCCGTTAGCTACCCGAAACTCACCCGACCCTCGGGTCTCCAATCCCAAAACACACACGACTCCCAAATCATCCTACGGACTTATTAAAACATTTAAATCACCGAAACATCATCAAAAACAAGTAATTAAACCTCAAATCTCCTAGAATTTTCTCAAAACTTCATAAGGCTTAATTATTCCGATTTTGATCTGAAACTCGTCAATTTAGGTTCGTTTTACACCAAATTTTACAGATAACTCACATAACATATACTCAACCTGTTTCGGGCTCCGGAACCATGATACGGGCCCGATAACACAATTTTCACATTAATTATCATTTTCAAAAGTCTTTATAATTTTCAGAAAATAATTTTCTTTAAAAATTCATTTCTCGGGATTGGGACCTCGGAATTCGATTTCGGGCATACACCCAAGTCCCATATTTTTCTACGGACCCTCCGGTACAATCAAATCACGGGTCCGGGTTCGTTTACCAAAAATGTTGACCAAAGTCAACTTTGATCAATTAATCATTATGAAATCAACTTTAAATCAAGTTTTCACATAAAAGCTTCCCGGCTACATGCCCGGGCTACGCACGCATATCGAGGTGAGATTAACGGAGACTTTTTTCTGCTAAATTACACAAGATGACCTTTTGGGTCATCACAATCTCCACCTCTAAAATAACCGTTCGTCCTCGAACGGACATAGAAAAGTACCTGAATTGAGGAAAAGGTGGGGATAACGGCTCGTCATATCGGGATCGGACTCCCAAGTAGCTGCCTCAACATGCTGACCTCTCCACGGAACGCGAACCGAAGGATAACTCTTCGATCTCAACTGACGAACCTGCCTGGCTAATATAGCTACTAGCTCCTCCTCATAAGACACATCCTGGTCTAATTGGACATCGCTGAAGTCAAGAACATGAGACGGATCCGCAATATACCTCCCGAGCATAGATATATGAAATACTGGATGCACGGCTAATAAATGCGGTGGCAAGGCAAGTCTTGTAGGCCAACTCTCCTACCTTTTCCAAAATCTCAAATGGACCAATGTACCTAGGGCTCAACTTACCCTTCTTCCCGAATCTCATCACGCCCTTCATGGGCGACACCCAAAGAAATACCCGGTCGCCTATCCTAAATACCAAATCTTGAACTCTGCGATTCGCATAACTCTTCTGCCTGGACTGCCCTGTACGAAGTCTATCCTGAATGATCTTCACCTTGTCCATGGCATCCTGGACTAACTCAGAACCCAACAATCTAGCCTCTCCCGACTCAAACCATCCGACTGGAGACCGACACCGTCTACCATACAACGCCTCATATGGATCCATCTGAATGCTCGATTGATAGCTGTTGTTGTAGGCAAACTCAGCTAAAGGCAAGAATTGGTCCCATGAACCACCAAAGTCAATGACACAAGCTCGCAACATATCCTCCAAAATCTAAATAGTACGCTCGGACTGCCCATCCGTCTGTGGATGAAATACGGTGCTCAAATCGATATGGGTGCCCAACCCTCGCTGAAATACTCCCCAGAAATGGGAGGTAAACTAAATACCTCGGTCTGATATAATGGATATGGGCACACCATGCAGTCTAACAATCTCTCTCATATAGATCCTTGCCAACTTCTCTGCTGAATACAAAACTGATACTGGAATGAAGTGCGCTGAATCGGTCAACGTATCCACAATGACCCATACTGCATCAAACATCCTCTGAGTCCGTGGGAGTCCAACTACAAAGTCCATGGTGACACGCTCCCACTTCCACTCGGGATGCTGAATCGGCTGCATCAAACCACCGGGTTTCTGGTGCTCGTACTTAACCTGCTGACAATTCAAGCACCGAGATACATAAGCTACAATATCCTTCTTCATTCTACGCCACCAATAATGCTGCCGCAAGTCCTGGTACATCTTTGCGGCGCCCGGATGAATGGAATATCGGGAACTGTAGGCCTCTTGTAGTATCAAATCACGAATACCATCCACATCAGGTACACAAATCCGTCCCTGCATCCTCAAAACTCCCTCAACATCAACCGTAACCTGCTTGGCATATCCGTGCCTGACTCTATCTATAAGAACACATAAATGGTGATCATCATACTGCCTGGCCCGAATATGGTCATACAATGAAGAACGAGCTACGGTATAGGCCAAAACACTGCCAGTATCAGAACCTCCAATCTCACAAATCGGTTGGCTAACGCCTGAACATCCAAAGCAAGAGGTCGCTCTCCAACTGATAAATAGGCAAGACTACCCATACTGGCTGACTTCCGGCTCAAAGCATCGGCCACCACATTGGCCTTCCCCGGATGATAAAGAATGGTACATAATCCTTCAACAACTCTAACCATCTCCTTTGTCTCATGTTCAACTCCTTCTGTTTAAACAAATACTGTAAGCTCTTATGATCCATGAACACCTCACATGGCACACCATACAAATAATGCCTCCAAATATTTAATGCATGCACAATAGCTGCTAATTCCAAGTCATGAACTAGATAGATCTTCTCATGGACCTTCAACTGACGAGAAGCATAAGCTATAACCTTGCCATTCTCTACCAACACTGCACCAAGCCCAATCCGTGAAGCATCACAATACACGGTATACGATCCTAAACCTGTGGGAAAAACTAACACTGGTGTCATAGTCAAGGCTGTCTTGAGCTTCTGAAAGCTCGCCTCGCACTCATCAGACCACCTGAACTAGGCACTCTTCTGAGTCAACCTGGTGATCGGGGCTGCGATAGATGAAAAGCCCTCCACAAATCGGCGATAATACCCTGCTAAACTCAAGAAACTCCGGATCTCTGTAGCTGAGGTGGGTCTAGGACAATATCTGACTGCTGAAATATTCTTGGGATCCATCTGAACACCCTCTAACGATACCACATGTCCTAGAAATGCAACCGAACTCAACCAGAACTCACACTTGGGAAATTTTGCATACAATTGACTATCCCTCAAAGTTTGGAGGACGACTCTAAGGTGCTTCTCATGCTCCTCTCGGATGCGAGAGTATATCAATAAATCATCAATGAAAACAACCACAAATGAGTCCAAGTAAGACCTGAACACTCGGTGCCTCAACTCCATGAAAATAGCGGGGGCATTTGTCAAACCAAACGATATAACCAAAAACTCATAATGGCCGTAACGAGTGTGAAAAGCCGTCTTAGGAACATCAGACGCCCCGATCCTCAGCTGATGGTTACCAGATCTCAAGTCTATCTTAGATAACACTGAAGCACCTGAAGCTGATCAAATAAGTCATCAATCCTCGGCAAAGGATACTTGTTCTTGATAGTAACCTCATTCAACTGTCGGTAGTCAATGCACATCCTCATTGAGCCATCTTTCTTCTTCACGAACAACACTGGAGCACCCCAAGGAGAAACACTAGGCCCGATGAAGCCTTTATCTAACGAATCCTGTAACTGCTCCTTCAATTCCTTCACAATACTGATATCGAGATACGATGCTTGAAGACTTCGTAATTACCCAAAATGACGTGCCTTATCTAACGCCACCTGGCCGGGCACCTACCTTGTAAGTTAAGGCTCCATAATTATAGGACGATAGCAAATTACGCACAGATGGTTAATTAGTTTATTTATTTATTAATTAAAATTATTATTATTATTACTCCTATTTTTATATATAAGTCTTTAAAAAGCATGACTTCCTACCGGTACTTATAGTAAAAAGAAACAAAATTTAATTCACAAGGGAGAATTTAAACATAAGAATTTCCATCACAAGGATATCATCATTACATAACTTCCACCGCGGTTCGAGGTCCGGTCTAAATATACCAAATCATTTTAACACGCGAGGATCTCATCCTCGATTCTGAATCACAAGTAATATGCATATCGCCAATCGAAACATTCCATTTCCTTCATTTAAATATTTTTCGTTAAGCGAAATTTCAACACGTAATGGTAAACACAATTAACCCCATAGAATTTCCCAATACAAGTATTCACATAAGTAGATTTTTGAGTTACGAAGCTCAACGAGAGGAGCATATTAGAAGAATTTTATTAGATAAGCATAACCGAATTAAGTTCAGAAAATCATCACTTTGTAATAATTAGAGATTGTCCATTTTAATGAAACCATTTAATGTAACGACCTCATCCATACCATAGAAAATATATCAACAGACTGGGTCTCCACCTCTAGGAATCTAACCTCCACTTTCGACATTCTGAATCCTTTTTCCCTAGGTTGTCATGTAGTTAAGTTGTAGCTGCAATGGGGCACGTAGCCTGAGTGATCTGATGAAATATGACTCTCCCAAGTCTAGGGCAATTTCTACCACCAGCCGACATAAAGTATCAACTTGTCCTGAGTTCATCCGAAATTCCCAGCTTTATCTCTTGCAAAAATTCCCGGCCTTATACATTCCAAACCAAAACCGATATGACACGCGGCCTCGCAATCTATTCCTTGACAGTGGACTTCCCCCACGTGGCACGAAGTCATACGTCACAATACCTGATAATCCACGATGTTAAACTTCACAACTCATATAAATCAACCTCGTTGCTTTACTCTTATTCCCATGGTGTGCAATACTTCATGGTAGCAGTCAAGAAAATCATGTGGGTCTTCAAAAGATATACCATTGAAATGGAGTGGAACTTGTTTGGTAACTTGTTCAATCTCAATAAACGGACTAGTGCATCCTGCAACCATGGAGTAGCTATAAATCCTTCCGGAATCTGAACTAGTCCAACATATACTGACTGAGCTAGAACCTCCGCATCTATATCCATTGAGACTGTAAAAATAAGTGTTGATGTTCGATCTTTAGACTACGCTCTGCTTCTGTCTCTTCCCTTGATCATAGCTGTCACTGGTGCTTCATCTCTGGTTCGGTCGTAGACGCTTCGCGTGTTGTCGAGATTAGTGAGAGGACAAAAGTAGTCAAGTTCAATCATCAATGATAGAATAAATTCGCACGATGGAGATGAAGAAATGTGGAGTTATTCCTAACTTTTCAGCATCTGGGGGATAAGTACAGACGTCTCCGTACCGATCCCTCAGACTCTACCAAGTTTGTTTGTGAGTTGTGAGACCTAAGAAACCTAGAGCTCTGATACCAACTTGTCACGCTCCGAAATCCCACCATCGGGCCGTGATGGCGTCTAACGTTGAACCCGCTAGACAAGCCAACGTGCACAATTAAACTAACATGATAACATCGAATTAATAGAATAAGCTAAAACAGTTCACAACTTAACAGCGGAAATAAATAAAGTTTCAAAACTAAGTAAAGACAACATAATACAACGTCGCAATAATTTCCCAAAACCTGGAGTCACAAACTCACGAACTGTCTATAGGAGTGCTAAATACAAAGTCTGAAAGGAAATACATGACTGTCTCTGAAAACTAGAGGAAAAACAAGACAGAAATAAAGAACTAGGGATAGGAGAGACGCCAAGGCCCACGAACGCCAGCGGGTATACCTTGAAGCCTCTAGGGTGAACTGAAGGACACTCCCACTAGTGATGTCCACTGGGTCCGGTTGCGTAATCTGCAAAACATAAAGAAGTGAAGGTGTAGCATCAGTATACTTGACCCCATGTACTGAGTAAGTACCGAGCCTAACCTCGGCGAAGGAGTGACGAGGCTAGGACACGACAACAAAATGTACCTGTGCAGTACAATAGTATAGTGGAAACTAAACAAGAATACAATTACGGGGAAGAACATGCTGGGGGTAAAAGATAGCAAATACTGACGGAAATGAAAACACAGTCTAAAATATCCGAAAATAATAACGGGAATTGAAAACACAAATTAAACAGTGAAAAGAAACGGCACAGCATGACCCCTCGTGCATAATAATATAAAATATGACACGGAATGTACCCTCGTGCATAAACAACATAAACATGGCACAAAATGTCCCCTCGTGCATAAAGCATCACAATCACGGCACGGAATGTCCCCTGAATGTCCCCTCATGCATAACAATATAAAATATGTCACAGAATGTCCCCTCGTGCATAACAATATAAAATATGGCACGGAATGTCCCATCGTGCATAACAATATAAAATATGGAATAGAATGTCCCCTCGTGCATAACAATATAAAATATGGCACGGAATGTCCCATCGTGCATAACAATATAAAATATGGAATAGAATGTCCCCTCGTGCATAACAATATAAAATATGGCACGGAATGTTACTTCGTGCTTTTACACTCTTCCTTACCAAAACAATGACAATATCAATGGCAAGGAATACAACATAGTGGAAATACAATTCAAAATCACCCGACAAGGGGAAAGTATCAGTAAATATCGTAACGATCGCCCGACAAGGGTCTCAACTATAACCAATCATTTCAAATATATCCTTTACAATTGGGTTCTCAATCGAACCAATATATCATGAGTTCATCAACCAGAGTTTTCAACATTAATCAACTTCCAAGTAGAGAAAATTGCATATTATAACGAACATGGAAGTAATAATAAGGTTTTTATCGAAAATAGACTCACAGGCATGCTTTACACACAATGCATAGGTACTCGTCACCTCACCTATGCATTGAACATGATAAACACTTAACACATAGCGTACAATACCTATTCCCTCACCAAAGTTAGGCAAGACACTTACCTCGGGTCCAAAATATAGCAATCAACCCTCTAACACCGCCTTTCCTTTTGAATTCAACTCCGGAATGGTATTATCTAGACATAATTAACTCAAGTATATCAATAATGACTCGATAAATCAATTCCATAGCCTAATTACCCATTTCCAAGCATTCTTCCAAAAATACCAAAATTTGACCCCGGGCCCGCTTGGTCCAAACACGAGGCTCGGACCAAAACCCAATCACCAATACCCCCACGAGTTCAAATATATGTTTTTTTTTAAATCCGACCTCAAATTGAGGTTGAATTACCAAAAATTCCTAAAAACCTAACTCTACCCAAAACCCCTAATTTCTACCTTGATTTTAGGATTTTAGGCCTAGATATTAGTGATTGATGAAGACAAATGGAAGAAAATGGAGTTGGAATCACTTACCTGTGAAGCTATGGTGATGGAAGTCTTCAAAATCGCCTAAGGGGGAGTGGGGAAGAAGAAGATGGTGGAAGGAGGTGAAATCCCGTAATGAAGTCTGTTTTTGGCTTTAAAAATATAACAGGGCGATTTTCTTCACTGCGTTCGCGGGCCCCAGGCCGCGTTCGCAGAGGCTTAACTTACCAGACCTGTGCGTTCGCGGTTGAGGGGTCGCGTTCGCACAGGGTTATTAATACCCAGCCCCCAGGTCTCCCCCTAATCCTATGCATTCGCCCCAAGCTCCCCGCGCTCGCACAGTGTAACCCCAGCTACCCCTACGCGTTCGCACCTAGCATGGTGCGTTCGCACTGCTTTGGCTAAAACACCCTCCGCGTTCGCATCCTAAGTGGTGCGTTCGCACAGAAGCTTTTACCCAGATCCCTCTGACCCCACATTTACTCTATACGTTCGCACCCTCTTGAGTGCGTTCGCATAGAGTTAAGTACCCGGACACCAGAAAATGAACAAAACACCAGATTTTTGACCCTTTACACACCCCGTTAGCTACCTGAAACTCACCCGAGCCCTCGGGTCTCCAAACCAAAAACACACACGACTCCCAAATTATCCTACAGACTTATTCAAGCTTTTAAATCACAAAAATATCATCAAAACAAGGAATTAAACCTCAAATCTCCTAATATTTTCTCAAAACTTCATAAGGCTTAATTATTCCGATTTTGATCTGAAACTCGTCATTTCATGTCCGTTTTACACCAAATTTCACAGATAACTCACATAACATATATTCAACCAGTTTCGAGCTCCGGAACCATAATACGGGCCTAGTAACACAGTTTTCACATTAATTATCATTTCAAAAGTCTTTATTATTTTCAAAAAATAATTTTCTTTAAAAATTCATTTCTCGGGCTTGGACCTCGGAATTCGATTCTAGGCATACGCCCAAGTCCCATATTTTTCTACGGACCCTGCGGGACCGTCAAATCACGGGTCCGGGTTCGTTTACCAAAAATGTTGACCAAAGTCAACTTTAATCAATTAATCATTATGAAATCAACTTTTCATCAAGTTTTCACATTAAAGCTTCCCGGGCTACACACACATATCGAGGTGAGATTAACGGAGGCTTTTGCGGCCTCGGAACACAATTTTTGCTAAATTACACAAGATGACCTTTTGGGTCATCACACCGCACTAGCGGCCACCCCTCGGCATCTGCGGAAATCATTAAATAGGTCACACCAGCAACCGTCTAAGGCCAAAAACTCTTCCGTTAACCATCCGAACTCATCCCGAGGCCCTCGGGACCTCAACTAATGGTATCCACATGTCACAAATGATCACCCGAACTTAGTCGAACCCTCGGAACACCCAAAATAACATTGAAACACCAAATCAACCCATGATTCAAGCCTAAGGATATTCAAACTTCCGAAAATCACCAGCGATGCCGAAACTAACCAAACCTCGTCTGAATGCCCTAAAAACCTGCATACACATCCAAAATGACACTACAAACTTGTTCCAACTTCTGGAATTCCATTCCGATAGCTAATTTTTCACTGTTGACCAAAAATTGCTAATAATTCGCCAATTCGAGCCTAATTCTACTCCGGACCTTGAAACCACATTCCGAATGCACTCTGATGTTTTATAAGTCAATACCATACAAGAGGAGGGGTGATTTGTGTGGTGTCCAATTTTCGAGTGCAGTCTTTATCGAAAAACCTGGTTCTTCTTGGTGTTCCAACTTCTACAGTTTGTGGAAAAGTAATTGCAGAATTTAAAGAATACAACAATTTTTACGTGGAAAACACCTGGATCAAAAGGTGAAAAAACCACGACCTACTTCCCAGTAGGATTTTCCCAAAATCTTCACCATATCAATGAGCCAAACAACATTTACAAAATAAACTCTTTTGTAAACCTAAGGGCTAACTCTAATCCTTTTGTGGCAAACTAGCCTCTAGCTATTTGCGACAAACTTCAAGTTAACTCTAACTTGAACAGTGTGTACCTATTACAATTTCTTCAGATAAAGCTGAAAGATACAATATGTAATCACCTACTACAAACAACTAGACTCAAAAGACAACAGATGAAACTGGTTCTTCTAGTTGGTTCAAGTAGCTTTTGTATCGTACAAGGATTCTGCTTGCAGAATTGCTTTGGTAATTTTTCTTTCAATTCTTGTTTCACTTCTGTGTTTGTGCATTAATTCTTCAGTAGGAATGCTTTAACATTTTATAGAGTCAGTAGTTGAGACGTTGTTGTTCAGTTCTAATGCAACTCTTCCTTGGTGGAAGAGTTTGTGTTTATCTCAACTTTCTTGATCTTGATTCTTTCCTACCTGAAATCGAACTCCATCTTCTGATCAATTTGCAACCTTTTCGCTTAGGAGATAACCTCTTATTTCACAGATAATGTTTATCTCCTGTGCATGGACACTTCTCGTGCCAATGGGTCTGTTTGACTATGTTTGCCCTGATGGACCTGGTTCAACTGGGTTGGAATTTGTCAATCTTCAAAACCATGCAGGGACTTGATTCAACAAATTCCCCATTTTTGATGATGACTAACTATGTGCTTAACCATGTACATACTTCAATCCAACATAGACACTTTTTATTGATTTAAGCATTCATCAGAGAAAGACCAGGTTCATTAGGTTATAAATATCACAAAAAACATTGAAATTTTGAAAAGCACATATCTTCCCCCTTTTGGCATCATCGAAAAGTTGCAAAACGATAAAATTACAAGAAGTATTAACAATTACTCATGGCCATTGAGCCAACTGCAGATGCAAATCATGAATTAATCATCAAAAGAAACTAATCAAATGTAAGCTATTTAAGAAACTGAGACAAAATCAATAACCAAACAACAACATTCATTGATTAGATAGAAGATCAGGCACCATACACAAAAAGAATTAAAAACAGTCACAACCATGAGCAAAACAGAAAACAAAGAGCAGAACATAATTTTGACAGTCCCAAACCGGGTCCTAGAGAGGGGTTTTTGGAGGCACTGGACTCCTAAGGCTGGGAAGGGGGTAGAGGAGGTTGTGTTCTTGGCTTGAAGAAGGGAGAGCATTTGATAAAGAACACATTCATTCTTCTCATTTTCTTTGGCTAATTCAGCTTTGAGAGCATCTCGCTCAGCTTCAACCTCAATAAGGCGAGATTTCAAATGAAGTATCTTCGCATCCTTGATCTCACCTTCATGCATAAGAGTCTTGACCTTGCTATTAACAGGAAGTTTCCTGGATGAACCAGGTTCATCATCAGGAATATTAACAATGTAGTCACAGGTCAGCATCGTATTCTTCCCAAAGTAGTCCTTAGCAGTAGCCATTTCAGCTTTCTTCACTGGAACCTTGAAGTAAGCAAGCACAGCAGTCAGGATAAATCCATAAGGTATAGGATGTGCCTTGGTTCCATTCACAACCCGGTCCAAGATATGGATGATGAAGGCAGACCAATTGATCTGTTTACCCCTGTACAAGCACTCCATGAGCGTGAGATCCATGTAGATGGCAATGTGCCTTCGCTCTTGCTTAGGCAGCAAAAATTTTATCACAAAATCGAAGAAAAGTTTGTGCTGAGGCCTCATATCACTCTTAAACACTGTCCTGGGCTCAAGTTCTTGCTCATTCTCACACAAAAACCTGGTGATTTGAAGAGCTGAGGCAAAACCATCCAGATTAGGCCATCTTTTCCTAGTATAATAATCATAACCCTCAGAAGGGATATGCAGCACTTCCCCCAACTCCTTTGCATCAAACGAAATCTCAACCCCTTGAACCTTGGAGGATACCCTTCCATCTTTGACAATTGTGTGGGCCATAAATTCAACCAACTCATTCCTAGCTAGCCTTCCCTCAAGGTGAAGAACCATGTCCTTCCACCCTTGCACATCCAAGGTATCCATCAAGAAAATCATCCTTGACTCCTCAAGGTCTTGAAACAGCTTCCCCTTCAAGATAGTACGCTTTCCAAACATTGTGAGTTTGTCAGTCTCCTCACCACACACTTCCACTTCTTCTCCACTCCATTCCTCATCTTCAACAATCTTTACTTTCTTTGACTCAGACCTGGTCCTCTTTGCAGTTGTTGAGGGTGTGGCAGACACAGATGTTGACTTCCTGGAAGAAGCCTTAGCTTTCTTGGGTGTTGGTGTCTCAACCTCAACTGGTGATGGTTGCCCCTCCTGATGGACCAGGTCCATCTCATCGTCATCAACATGAACTGCCTCAACAGGCTCTCCAACTTTTGCCTTTCCCTTGGCAGACTTCTTCTTCTTGCTCTCTCTCAGAGCTTTTTCCAATTCTTCTTCTCCTTTCCTAACGGTGCTTCTAGTAGCACGACTTTTTGGGGAAAGAGCATCAACAGATGATGAAGCTTTTCTCTTCTTGGTTGGAACCGGGGTATTAGCTTTCTTAGATTTTGGAGTTCTCTTCCTTTTGGGATTGTATGAATCACCCAACTTGTTCATCAACTCAGCCAACGTTTCCTCAATAGATGAACCAGGTTCATCTACTGCTTGTTGTAGGCTTTCCAGACCTGCTGCTGCTTCCCCAGAATTGCTTCCCCCTAAAACTTTGACTCCTTCCTCAACAATCACAGGAGCGGGGCCACCAATAGCTAGAGTGGCACCTTCCTTGCCAGATCCCCTTTCTGAACTCCCTTCTCCCTCTCTCTCTCAATGTTTATATTTTTCCCAATTTTTCTTCGCCTATCCGGTACCTCTACATCCACTATCGACCCAATCAAGATAAACTTGTTTTCATCCATTTCAGTTGCAGACCCAACTTCAATATTTCCCGTTTCAATGTCAGATGAACTTGGTGCTTCATCCTCATTTGCAGATTTGAAGGACTCACTAGAAGATTCAGAGTCTTGGACCTTTCTAGCTTGAAGTATCTCATTTAAATATCTGGCACGAGAACCAGAGGCAACTGTTTCCCTGGCCAACATCTTTACTCTACATTTTCTGGGGGCTGGAGTAGGGCTAGGTGTAATTCCTGGGATTGATTTGGGTGAAGGAGTGGATTCAGGGATAGGTTCAGGAATAGGTTCGGGAATCGGAGGGTTTTGGGGGGTTGAAGACCTGGTTGGAGAATGTGAGTTGTGTATCGATGGAGAATTAGAACCAGTGTCATCAAGACCGACCCCGTAATCAGGAGTGGTTGATGAAGATGAAGCAGGAGGTGGTGAAAAAGACATTGTTATGAAGATTTGGGAAGAGAAGAACGTTGATCACTTTGGTATGAGAGGAATGATGAACTTGGTTCGACGGTTATGCTTTTGAAGAGGGAAGGTAATGATAGCCTTTTAAAGATGTGGTTATTAATTGTACAACGGGCATAATTCTTTGTCAATTGGGAGTCTAATCGATGCAGGAGTTTTAGTGTTTAGACGGTTATGACTCCCTAAATCTAGGCTAATTAAGGTTCCATGGGACTCATTGAAACGGGTTCATTTTGGGATAAGTAATAATAATTTGAAATGAACCAAATATAGATAGAGTCATGATCATGTGTGACTATAATTATTTCAATAAGTGTATGATGACGAGCACATACCTTGTCAGTTACATGAACCAGCAGCGAAGAACCAGGATCATCATGTTATAGTCTTTAATTTTCCTCAATTTACAAAGATAGAAAAACATCATTAGTAGCCAGGGAATCATATTAATACATGGCAAAAGAGTATGTCAGTAAAGTCATGATACTGAGCAAAAAACATCATTAGTAGACAGGGAATCATATTAATACATGGCAAAAGAGTATGGCAGTAAAGTCATGATACTGAGCAATGATTAGTCTAGTTAGCTACCTATTTTAGTGTTTCTAGGGAAAAAAATTCCCTTTTTGTTTTTCAATTAGGTGATCTTAATCATCCCTAATTCTAACCTGTTTCTCTCAAAATGCTCCCTACTTAGTGCTTTAGTGAAAATGTCTGCAATTTGTTTGTCAGTAGCACATAATTCGATTGAGATCATTCCTTTTTCATAGTTATCTCTTAGGAAATGGTGTTTGACATCTATGTGCTTGGTTCTCTTATGATGAACCAGGTTCTTCGTCATGCGAATTGCACTAGTGGTCACAGAAAATAGGAATGCATCCAACCTTTATACCAAAATCCATGAGTTGTTGATTGATCCATAGCAACTGAGCACAACATGAGGCTGCAGCTACATATTGAGTCTCAGAAGTAGACAGGGCTACTGAGTTTTGTTTCTTGGTTGCCCAAGACACAAGGTAAGAGCCCAAAAAGTGAGCCGTGCCTGAAGTACTTTTCCTGTCAACCAGGAAACCTGCATAATCTGCATCAGCATATCCTACAAGGTCGAAATTACTACCTTTATGATACCAAAGACATAAATCAGTAATGCCCGTCAGATATCTCAGAATTCTCTTCACTGCAGTTATATGGGACTCCTTTGGATTTGCCTAAAATCTCGCACACAGTCCTACACTAAACACAATATTAGGTCTGCTGGTAGTGAGATATAATAAAGACCCAATCATCCCTCTGTATAGCTTTTGATCAATGGATGAAAAATGTTCATCCACATCTAATTTTGTAACTTTGGCTATGGTGGCAATTTCTTTTGAGTCTTCCATTTTAAATCTTTTGAGCAATTCTTTCACATATTTTGTTGATGGATCATTGTTCCATTTGAGGTTTGCTTGATTTGCAAGCCTAAAAAAAGAAGTTTAGCTTACCCATCATACTTATCTCAAACTCACTCCCCATAAGTTTAGAATATTCCTTACTCAATTTGTCAGAGGTTTCCCCAAATATGATATCATCCACATATATTTGCACAACCAGGAGATCCTTACCTTTTTCCTTTAAGAACAAGGTACTGTCAATTTTACCTCGTTTGTATCCATGTTCTAGCAGGAATTTCGATAGCTGCTCATACTATGCTCTTGGTGCTTGTTTGAGTCCATACAAGGCCTTGTCAAGTTTGTATACATGGCCAGATGTCTCCTTGCTTTCAAAACCTGGAGGATGTTTGACAAATACTTCTTCCTTTAGATAGCCATTGAGGAAAGCACTCTTTACATCC
Organism: Nicotiana paniculata; assembly: GCA_005239505.1. NCBI lineage: Eukaryota > Viridiplantae > Streptophyta > Magnoliopsida > Solanales > Solanaceae > Nicotiana > Nicotiana paniculata. The sequence goes on along the minus strand of ML309203.1, from coordinate 30,924 downwards.
ATATGATGGAGAATGAATACCATGTGTGCAGCAAATGCTATCAGAAGTTTGATTGCCTCCAGTCTTGCCACAGGAGCAAAGGACTCATTATAGTCAATTCCCTCTTCTTGACTATATCCTTGGACAAGCAGTGTGGCCTTGTTTCTTGTAACAGTTCCAATCCTCATCAAGTTTGTTCCTGAAGACCCACTTTGTGCCAATCACTGATCTGTCTAGTGGTCTGGGTACCAAGTGCCATACTTGACTTCTTTCAAATTGATTCAGCTCTTCTTGCATGACATTTACCCAGTCAGCATCCTGTAAGGCTTCAACAATGTTCTTTGGTTCGATCAAGGATAGAAAGGCATCAAACACACACAGATTTTTCAAGGAGGATCTTGTTTTGATTCCGTATGTCAAATCTGTTATGATGTTCTCAAGAGGATGAGAGTTTTGATATCTGTGTGGTTTGAGCACCAATTGTTCACTTCTAGATGATCCCATGGTGTCTTGTTGTTGTGGAGCAGGATCAGGGCCAAGGTCCAGAGTGATTTGCTGTTGAGTTCCCCTTGCACCTGTTCCATCTTCCATTATTTCTTCAATTTGTTCACTGCTTCTGACCAGTCCAAGCTCCTCATCTTTTTGTTCTTGTCTCTCAGAAAGAGTGTTAGTTTCATCAAAAACAACATGCACACTCTCCTATACACACATAGTTCTTTTGTTATATACTTTATAAGCTTTTCTATGTGATGAATATCCCAAGAATACTCCCTCATCACTTCTGGGATCAAATTTACCTTGGGAATCTTTGCCATCGTTGTGCACAAAGAACTTCCATCTAAAAGTCCTAAGGTGGGATATGTTGGGCTTTCTCCCTTTGAGTAATTCATAAAGATTTTTCTCTACTAATGGTCTGGTCATGCATCTATTTATTATGTAACAGGCAGTGTTTATTGGTTCTGCCCAGAAGCTATGGGGTAGTTTCTGGAAAGAAGCATAGTTCTAGCCATATCTTCAAGAGTTCTATTCTTTCTTTCAACAACCCCATTTTGATGTGGGGTTCTAGGGGCAGAAAAGTTGTGATTTATACCATGTTTATCACAGAATTCAGCAAACTTTGCATTCTCAAATTCAGTACCATGATCAGATCTTATTGATGCTAGTTGATTTCCTAACTGTTTTGAGTTTTTCTAACAAATGAAGTGAACATATCAAATTCTTCATCTTTAGATGTCAAAAATAAGGTCCAAGTGAACCTTGAGTAATCATCAACTAGCACCATTACATATTTCTTACCACCTCTGCTCAGAGTTCTCATAGGACCACATAAGTCCATATGAACTAGTTCCAACGTCCTTGTGGTACTGACCATTTTCTTTCTTTTGAATGAGGATCTTACCTGCTTCTCCCTTGCAGATGCCTCACAAACTTTGTATTCCTTGAATTTAATATTAGGAATCCCTACCACTAAGTCCTTAGAGACTAATTTGTTAAGCTGATTCAGCATCGCGTGACCAAGTCTTTTGTGCCAAAGGAGGGGATCACTGTCCAATACACTTAAGCAAGTGAGTTCATTTTTTGATAGTGTTGACAAGTCTATGACATAGATGTTATTCATTCTTTTTCCCTACAAAACGATCTTGTCAGTAAGCAGGTTAATCACAAAACATTTTGTGGAAGTGAAAGCAACTAGGTTACCTCTCTCACACAATTGTGACTCACTGATCAGGCTATATTTCAAGCCATCTATCAAGTACACATGTTCAATGGAACGTGTGTCATCCTTACCTACCTTACCAACCCCGATAATTTCACCTTTCTTTCCATTTCCAAAGGAGACATTTCCTCCTTTGAGGTTTTCAAGTGAAAGGAATTGTTCCTTGTTCCCTGTCATATGTTTTGAGCAGCCACTATCCAAGTACCAAATTTGGCTGCTTCCTCTCACTTGAACCTACAAAAAGAAATCAGGGGTTAGTCTTAAGAACCCAAACTAGTTTGGGTCCTTTTCTATGAGAGAAAGGATGAAATAATCTTGTTCTGGCCCAATTTGGTAACCAGTTTTTTCTTTTAACAAAGCTCTCATTTCTTCGACTGGCCTGCTCTTTTGCAGTACACTCAATTTTGTAATGACCAGCCTTACCACAGTGGGTGCAAATTTTATTCTCAGGGAGAGTGAGATACTTGCTTTTGGGATCCCACTTGGGCAATTGACTCCCAAAGCCAATTCCTCTCCGGTTGCTACTATGATTTTCTTGAAGCCATGTCAAGGCATCAGAGGATTTATTCCATTTGCAAGTTCGATCTAATTCATGTTTGACTTTACCAAGTTCTTCTTTAAGTGTCCTTATCTGTTCATCCTTAGTATACGTCTTATCTTTTAGTTTTCCTACATTTTCTTCTAACATGGTATGAGAATAATCAACACTCTTTTTACTAGTTCTTAGCTTTAATTTTAAATTTTCAGATTTTAGCTCTAGGATCTTAGTTTCAAGTGGATGAACCTGGTTCAACAAGACAGTGTTTTTCTTTTCAGATTCACTTACTCTGATTTCCAGGTTCATGCATTTTTCTTTTAGCATTGCACACTCTTTAGAGAGTTGTTCTTTCTCTTTGGTTGTTTCTTCGGAATCATCCATGAAATCAAGTAGCAACTCAGAGAGTTTTTCTTTAGATAGGAACTTAATTTTGTTTTTGAGATGGGATATACTTACCTCTGGTTCTTCATATGACTCCTCATCAGATTTGCCAATTACCATGAGCGCATGTTCTTCATTCTCACCATCTTCTGATTCTTCATCTGAGATTTCCCCCCAAGCAGCAACCATAGCTTTTGTTGTGGTTTTCTTGGGTTGGACCAGTTCCTTCTTCCTGTTCCTTCTTTCAAATCTCTCCTTTTTCCATTCCACTTCCCACTGAGGACAATTCTTGATATGGTGGTCAGTTTTTCCACACTTGTAGTATCCCTCATTGGTTGGCCTCTCTGGAGCTTTTGCTTTGTTGTAGTTTCCACCTCTAGAGATGCCCTTCTTCCTTATGAGAAAGTTTCTGAATTCTTTGTTAATCATGGCCATCTCGTCTTCCTCCAGATCTGCTCCCTCAGTGATTCTCAGTGCTAGACTTTTTTCCTTCTTTGGAGCATCCATTTTCATTGTCTGCCTTTTAAGTTCATAGGCAATAAGGTTTCCAATTAGCTCGTCCAATCTGAGGGTTGTCATATTTTTGTATTCCGGGATAGCAGTGACTTTACTTTCCCAGGAAATTAGTAAGACCCTTGTCAGGATCTTTTCTACCCTGTCCTCTTCAAGAATGACTCTACCAAGAGACTTAAGTTCATTTGTCGGAGTTGTGAACCTTGTGTACATTTCTTGGATTGTCTTTCCTTCTTTCATAGTGACGTTTTCATACTGATAGTATAGTAGAGTACCTCTTGATCTTTTCACTTGAGGTGTTCCTTCATGAGTTACTTGTAAGGTATCCAGATTTCTTTGGCAGTGGTGCATCTTTGAATCCTACTATACTCGTCTGGACCTAGTCCACAAACTAGCCACTTTTTGTACTTAGCATTTTTTCCCCATTTCTTCAGATCCTCAGCAGTGCAGTCAGCTCTAGTTTTTGGTACATCTACTCCTTCAGCAGTCTTCTTCATGGTGGCTAGAGGACCATCAATGACTATGTCCCAAAGTTCATAGTCTTCTCCAATTAAGTGATCCTTCATCATGTTCTTCCACCAGGAGTAATACTGGCCATTAAAGAGTGGTGGCCTTACAGTTGATTGACCCTCCCAGTTTCCAGGTGGTGCACTCATTTTGATCTTTTCCAAGGTGTTAGCCTTTTCAAGGATAACCTGCTCTGATACCAATTGATGTTTTATACGTCAATAACACACAAGAGGGGGGAGGGTGATTTGTGTGGTGTCCAATTTTCGAGTGCAGTCTCTATAGAAGAACCTGGTTCTTCTTGGTGTTCCAACTTCTACAGTTTGCGGAAGTAATTGCAGAATTTAAAGAACACATCAATTTTTACGTGGAAAACACCTAGCTCAAAAGGTGAAAAAACCACGTCCTACTTCCCAGTAGGATTTTCCCAATCTCTTCAATATATCAATGAGCCAAAAAATATTTACAAAATAAACTCTTTTGTAAACCTAAGGACTAACTCTAATCCCTTTGTGGCAAACTAGCCTCTAGCTATTTGCGACAAACTTCAAGTTAACTCTAATTTGAACAGTGTGTACCTATTACAATTTTTTCTAGATAAAGGTGAAAGATACAATATGTAATCACCTACTACAAACAACTAGACTCAAAAGACAACAGATGGAACTGGTTCTTCTAGTTGGTTCAAGTAGCTTTTGTATCGTACAAGGATTCTGCTTGCAAAATTGCTTTGGTAATTTTGCTTTCAGTTCTTGTTTTACTTTTGTGTTTGTGCGTTAATTCTTCAGCAGGAATGCTTCAACATTTTATAGAGTCAGTAGTTGAGACGTTGTTGTTCAGTTCTAATGCAACTCTTCCTTGGTGGAAGAGTTTGTGTTTATCTCAACTTTCTTGATCTTGATTCTGTCCTACCTGAAATCGAACTCCATCTTCTTATCAATTTGCAACCTTTTCTCTTACGAAATAACCTATTAGTTCATAGATAATGTTTATCTCCTGTGCATGGACGCTTCTCGTGCCAATGGGTCTGTTTGATTATGTTTGCCCTGATAGACCTAGTTCAACTGGGTTGGCATTTATCAATCTTCAAAACCATGCAGTGACTTGATTTAACACACTCCTAAGTCCCAAATCAGCTAACGAAGCTATCCGAGCCATAAAATCCACATTCCGGGGTCGTTAACCTATAAGTCAACTCTCGGTTTCCTTTTCTAACTATTAAGCCCATTTAAGAGACTAAGTGCCTCAATTCTCACCACGACCACTCTGAACCCGAATCAACCGACCCAACACATCATAAATAGGCTAATAAGCATATGACAAAGAATAAATAGGGAAAACGGGGCTAATCTCACGGAACAATCGGCCGGGTCATTACATTCTCCCCCTCTTAAACAAACGTTCATCCTTGAACGAGTCTAGAAACGTACTTGGAGTCTCAAATAAGTGAGGATATATGCTCCGCATCTCCCGCTCAGTCTCCCAAGTGGCCTCCTTCACTGGTTGCCCTCTCAACTGCACATTTACTGAAGCTATATCCTTAGACCTCAACCTTCTGACCTGACGACCCAAAATAGCCACTGGCTCTACCTCATAAGACATATCACCCTCAAGTTGAAATGAGCTGAAGTCCAAGACAAGAGACGGGTCACCAACATACTTCCGGAGCATGGAAACATGAAACACCAGATGGATACTCGATAAGCTGGGTGGAAAAGCAAGTCTATAATCCACCTCTCCAACCCTCTGAAGCACCTCAAAAAGCCCAATGAACCGGGGACTCATGTGATGACCCAAGGGGTTATTTTATGAATTAAGACTCTGTTCTAGGCTTATTAGCCATAAAAATACTAATTTTAATTACCTTAATTTGCGTGCACAGTCCGAACGTGAAACCGAGAAGCTTTTATGTGAAAATATAAGAATACTAATTTTTAGAATTAAAATTTTGTTTTAGTTGACTTGAGTCAACATTTTAGTAAACAGACCTGGATCTAATGATCCTGGGAGGTTCATAATAAAATATGGGACTTGGGCGTATGCCCGGAAGTGATTTCCGAGGTCCCAAGCCTTAGAAATCAATTTTTGAAAGAAATTATTTTGTGGAATTATTAATGAAATAAAGAAAAGAATTAATGTTTGAAACCATTGGTATCGGGCTCTTATTTTGGTTCCGGATCCCAATACAGATTTGTTATAGTATTTGAATACTACCTGTGAATTTTGGTGAGAATCGAAGTTTATTTGACGTGATTCGGACGTCCGGTTGAGAAATAGTGAAATTGAAGAGTTCTTGAGAAAAATGATGAGTTTTGAGGTTTAATTCATAGTTTTACATGTTATTTTCATGATTTGATCGCACGATCAACTCCGTATGATGTTTTTAGACTTGCGTGCATGTTTGGTTTAGAACCCCGAGGGCTCGAGTGAGTTTCGAATAGGTTTGGGTTGTGTTGCGCTCGTTCTTTCTTATGTTTTAACGTTGTTTCTTCAAGCATGAATGATATCATATTGAACAAATGAACTCCGATTTTTGTTTTGAATGAAGCATTAGATTCGTATCGTTTTTACGGACCCGTAGCAAAAAGAATCGTTGAATTTGGACATCGTACGAGGATTTTATGGTCATTTTACTATGGTTGCCAGATTTTTCAGATTAATTACGAAATTACCACTGGCAGCGTATTTAAAAATATGCATTATTTGCAAATATTAAAACCTACATGTCTCATTCATTATAAGGTCAAATTGAGTGATTCAAAAGCCTAACTTGACCAGAATTTCACAAGAAATCTATTGAAGACATAAAAATCGAGTTTCGGGATTGTTTGGTATGAGAAACGAGGCAGAATAGCTGGTAGAAAAATATATAAAACTAGAGTTTGTTCACTCGGTCATATTTTGAGTTGGGAAGCTCGGATTTGGGCGATTTTCACCATAGGTATTGGGGTAAGTGTTCTCTAATCATTTTTTTGTTTGGTTATATTTCAATTACCCAATGTTTTTTATCACTTTTAAATAAAAAAACTAAGAATTTTCATGGTAAAAATTGAGGGTTTGTGAAGAATTAGGGAATATTGTAAAAATCAAATCTTTACCTCGAATTGAGGTCAGATTTTGAAACTAATTGTATATTCGGGCTCGTGGGTGAATGGGTAAACGTAAATTTGTCCGAACCCTGAGTTTGGACCAAGCAGGCTCGGGGTCGGGTTTTAACTTTTTTTTAGAAAACTTAGGAAAAATTATAATTTTCAGTAAAGTTAGTTCCTTTAGCATTAAATAATGATATTAAGTTAATTATGGTTAGATTGGAGGTAAATTCAATAGGAAAAGCTATAATTGAACAGTGAGTGGCCTGCGAAGTTGATGTAAGTGCTTGGCTTAACCTAGACTTGAGGGAATAGGAATCCCCAACCTGATTGTTATGTGAAATTGCTTGTGTGTAGTGTATAGGTGAGGTGATGAGTACCTATGCACTACCAAATTATTTTTTACCATGATCCCTTTTCCGTTTTCCATTTATTTGCTTCCTGGCTTGACTATTTTATGATTGTTGAGGTTTATATGGTCAAGTAATGATCTTTGCTGTAATAAATCTAAGACCTGAATAAGAATCACATGTACTTTTATCTTGATGTTATATATATCATGAATGCATTTGGATTATCGTTTTTATGTTTTTCTTTTGAAGATTTAGTGAAGTCTTAAACCTTAGACCAATAAACAAACAAACAAAAAAAAGTATTGATAATATTGTAGAGTAGGACCCCAGACTTTAAAATGTAGAACGGTAGGATAAGATAAACTATTTGGAGCTCNATAATATTGTAGAGTAGGACCCCAGACTTTAAAAATGTAAAACGGTAGGATAAGATAAACTATTTGGAGCTCATTAAATTTAGGTCATGAGTGAATAGATGAAAATATTCATTTATAGGCGGCTTTTAGAAATATGTTCAAGTACGTAATTGAATTATTCCGCATATGCTATTTGGCTATTTATTTTCATTAGATTATTGCCAAGTACTGTTGCACGCGTGTTAAAAGTGTTGGTTGTTCCCTTGATTTTGTTATGGTACATAAAGGTTGAGATGGATGATAGTGATACGATATTTAAATATATTCTGGTTGGTTTCATTACGAAATAATATTGGATATAACGTGTGAGCTATACTGTGTTCTGTTTACAATTATTGAGATAAAGGTATTGTGAAAGGCTTGGCCTGAATTGTGAAAGTTTTTGATAAATAAATCAATTGATAGTGATAAGGGTGGACATGGGAAATAAATGATAGTGATAAGGGTGGACAGGGGAAACAAATGATAGTGATAAGGGTGGACAGAGGAAATAAATTATAGTGATAAGGGTGGACATGTGGGATCGGGTTGCACGCCGCAACAAGACAGTGATGAGGGAGGATATTTATGTTTTACTGATTTTAATTACAAAGATTTGGAAGCTTTATTGTTTTGCTCTACTGTTTCTCATGTTATGCACATACGATTGTTTTAAAGTAAAGTTTGGAAATTTATGTAGGATCTTAGTCACAGCTGAGGCCTGGAATAGGCGACTGAGTTATTTTATTTATTCATTATTGCAGTTATATTTTCTTGTTTGCGTAGGATTGTTTTATTACTTTATTATATACATGTATTGTCGCAGGTTAAGTTATAATTGCCCCGCCTTAGTCTCATCACTACTTCGTCGAGGTTAGGCTCGGCACTTACTCAGTACATGGGGTCGGTTGTACTAATACTACACTCTTCACTCTTTTGTGCAGATCTAGGTATCAGCCAGTAGTAGAGATTTTTAGTAGCCGCTATTCATTATCCGGAGACACGAGGTATATCTGCCGGCGTTCGCAGATCCCGAGAGTCTTCTCTTAGTTCGTAGAGACTGTTTTATATTTTCTCAAAACAGTTATATTATTTCTTTCAGCCATTATTTGTAGTATTCTTTAGTAGTTCGTGAATTATGACACCAGACCCTGGGGTAGTCTTATAGTTATTTATATAATTAGTTCGTGGCTCGGTTTATTTATTTGTTTATTATTTTATATTTGGAGTTATTCTTTGAAACCATTAGATTAAGTTTACTTCAAATTTATTTTATTATGTTTAAATGGATAATCAAAGGAAAATAACTAATTGAACTCTAAAATTGGCTTGCCTAGCAAGTGTGGTGTTAGGCGCCATCACGATCCCTAAGGTTGGGAATTTTGGGTCGTGACAACTCAACTTGACCCTCTTCCTGAACCGCATAACACCCTTCATGGGTGACACATTCAGTAGCACTTTCTCCCAAACCATGAAAGACACATCCCAGACCTTCCGGTCTGCATAACTCTTCTGCCTAGACTGCGCCGTGCGAAGCCGCTTCTGAATCAACTTCACCTTATCCAACGCATCATGTACCAAGTATGTGCCCAGTAGCCTAGCCTCACCCGACTCAAACCAACCAACCGGAGATCTACACCTCCTACCATATAAAGCCTCGTACAGAGCCATCTGGATACTCGACTGATAACTATTATTATATGCAAACTCCGCGAGTGGCAGAAACTGGTCCCATAAACCCCCAAAGTCAATGACACAAGCACGCAACATATCCTCCAGAATCTGAATAGTGCACTCTGACTGCCCGTCCGTCTGAGGATGAAATGTTGTGCTCAACTCGACCTCAGTACCCAACTCTCTATGCACGACCCTCCAAAACTGAGATGTGAACTGAGTACCTCTGTCAGAAATGATTGAAACTGGAACACCATGCAACCGGACAATCTCCCTGATATAAATCTCAACTAACCGCTCCGAAGAATAAGTAGTACCAACATGAATGAAGTGCGCAGACTTGGTCAACCGATCCACAATGACCTATATAGCATTGAACCTCCTCGAAGTACATGGAAGCCCAACTACAAAGTCCATGGTGATCCGCTCCCACTTCCACTCTGGAATATCCAACCTCTGATGCAACCCACCTGGCCTCTGGTGCTCATACCTGACCTGCTGACAGTTAAGACACCGAGCTACAAACTCAACAAGATACTTCTTCATCTGCCTCCACCAATAATGTTGTCTCAGATCCTGATACATCTTCACGGTACCCGGATGGATGGAATACCGTGAGTTATGGGCCTCTGCTAGAATCAACTCTCGAAGCCCATCCATATTGGGCACACAAATCCGACCATGCATCCTCATAAACCCATCATCACCAATAACTACATCCCTGGCATCACCTCGTCGGACCCTGTCCTGAAGAACGAGCAAGTGCGGGTCATCATACTGGCGCTCTCTGATCCGGTCATAAAGAGAAAACCTGGAAGTTATACGAGCTAATACCCGACGGCCTACTAAGGCCCGAACATCAAGTGTTAATGGTCTCTTTTCTACTGGAGGATATGCTAGACTCCTCAAACTCTCTACTCTGCGACTCAAGGCATCGACCACTACATTGGCCTTCCACGGATGGTATAGAATAGTGATATCATAGTCCTTGAGAAGCTCCAACCATCTCCTCTGATGAAATTTCAGATCCTTCTGCTTAAACAGATGTTGCAGACTACGGTGATCAGTGAAAACCTCACAATGCACCCAATAAAAATAATGACACCAAATCTTCAAGGCGTGAATAATAGCTGCTAGCTTGAGATCATGCACTAGGTAATTATTATCATGAGTCTTCAACTGGTGCGAGGCGTAGGCAATCACCCTTCCCTCCTACATCAAAACACAACCGATTCCTATCCTTGAGGCATCACAATATACGGTATAAGAACATGAAGTTGATGGCAATACTAACACTGGAGCTGAGGTCAATGTAGTCTTGAGCTTTTGAAAGCTCTCCTCACACTCGTCTGGCCACTTGAACGGAACACCCTTCTGGGTCAATTTGGTCAAGGGCGAAGCAATAGAAGAAAACCCCTCCACAAAGTGGCGGTAATATCCTGCCAAATGAAGGAAGCTCCTAATCTTCGTAGCTGAGGACGGTCTGGGACAACTCTGCACCACCGCTATCTTCTTCGGATCAACCTGAACACCTTCACTGGACACCATGTGCCCCAAGAAAGCTACTGAGCCAAGCTAGAACTCACACTTGGAGAACTTTGCATAAATATTCTCCTCCCTCAATCTCTGTAAAACAACTCTCAAATGCTGAGTGTGCTCCTCCTGGCTACGAGAATATATCAGGATGTCATCAGTGAACACAATAACAAAAGAATCCAAGTACGGCTGAAACACGCTGTTCATCTAATATATGAAAGTTGTTGGGGCATTGGTCAGCCCAAAAGATATCACCATAAACTCATAGTGACCATAACGAGTCCTGAAAGTTGTCTTGGGAATATCAGAATCCCGAATGTTTAGCTGATGATAGCCGGATCTCAAATCAATCTTAGAGAACACTCTGGCTCCCTGAAGCTGGTCAAATAAATCATCAATATGAGGCAAGGGATACTTATTCTTGACTGTAACCTTGTTCAACTGCCTGTAGTCAATTCACATTCTCATGGAACCATCTTTCTTCGTTACAAATAACACCGGTGCACCCCAAGGCGACACACTAGGCCGAATGAACCCCTTATCTAGGAGTTCCTAAAGATGCTCTTTCAATTCCTTTAACTACATTGGTGCCATACGATATGGTGGAATAGAAATAGGCTGAGTGCCCGTCACCAAATCGATACCAAAATCAATATCCTTGTCAGGTGGCATGCTTGGCAGGTCAGCAGGAAACACTTTCGAAAAACCATAGACCACAAGAACAAAATCAATAGTGGGAGTCTCAACACTGACATCCCTCACAAAATCCAAATATGATAAACACCGTTTCTCTACCATACGCTGAGCCTTCAGGTAAGAAATCACCCTACTAGGCACATACTTAACTTAACCTCTCCACTCAACCCTCAAAAATCCTAGCATCGCTAAGGTCACGGTCTTAGCGTGACAATATAGGATAGCATGACACGGAGACAGCCAATACATTCCCAATATCACATCAAAGGCAACCATGCTAAGCAATAACAGATCCACTCGGGTCTCCAGACCCCCAATAGATATCATACATGACCGATACACACGGTCCACAATAATAGTATCACCCATCGGGGTCGACACATGAATAGATGTAACTAAGGACTCACGAGGCATATCCAGAAAATGAGCAAAGTATGATGAAACATAAGAATACGTGGAACCTGGATCAAATAAGACCGAAGCATCTTGGTAACATACTGAAACAATACCTGCAATCAATGCATCTGAGGCCATAGCATCTGGTCAGGTTGGAAGTGCATAAAATCGAGCCTGACATCCACTTGATTGACCTCCCCCTCTAGGGCATCCTCTAGCTGACTGGCCCCCACCCCTAGCTGCCTGGGCGGGTGGTGAAGTAACTAGTGCTAAAGCTGAAGGCTGGCTCCTCTGCTGGAATGAACCACCCGAAAGACGGGGACAAAACCTCTTGATATGACCCGGATCACCACACTTAAAGCAACCCCTCTCAGCAAATGGCGGTGGGGACTGAAGGGAACCCCTAGAACCAGAATAACCAATAGAAGAACCACGCGCCGAGGAACCCTGAATTGATGGTGGCCGAGATGAACTCTGGGTTGGAAGAGCACTGAATGAGGAACGATCCGAATGAGAGTTGCGGGGACCATGCTCCAATGATGCACCATTGTAGGCTGGGTGGACTGGTTGAGGAGGCCTAAATGAACGACCTCTGCTGTGCTGAGACTGACCTCCTGAATGAACACCACCAAAACTAGACCCTCGAGACCTCTTGGCCTCCCTCTCGACTCGCTCCTGGCGATGAACTGACTCAATCTCTCTGGCAATGTCAACCACCTCCAAAAAAGAAGCGCCAGATACCCTCTCCTTGGTTAGAAAAATCTGAAGCTGATAAGTGAGGCCATCAATGAACCTCCTAATCGTCTCCCTATCCGTGGGAACTAGCCAAATAGCATGACGTTCCAACTCGGAGAACTTCATCTCATACTGCGCCACGGTCATATCCCCCTGTCGCAACTGCTCGAACTCCCTGCGCAGCTCCTCCATGCGGGACTGAGGTACGTACTTCTCCAAGAAAAGAATGGAGAACCGATGCTAGGTAAGGGGCACTGCATCAACAGGTCTACGCCTCTCATAGGCCTCCCACCAAGCGAGTGCAGCTCCTGAGAATTGGAAGGTAGTAAATGGGACCCACTGGCCTCCAATATCCCTGTTGTGTGAAGAATCCTCCGACACTTGTCTAAGAAGCCCTGGGAACCCTCGCCCTCAGTACCACTGAAAGTCGGAGGGTGAAGTCTACTAAATCTCTCCAACCTGCGCTGCTCATCGTCTGCCAAAGTTGGGACCACAAAATCCTGGGCTGGGGCAACCGGCTGGGCTGGAGCTGCCCCTGGTGTCTGAAGCCCCTAGGTAAGCTGCTCAGGTGTCCGGGCAGCTGGATTCTGAGTGCCTCCCCCGGCCTAAGAAGTAGCGGCAGTAGTTGACATAGCGACTGCCTGTGCAAGACTGGTGCACATCGTCAAAATTTGAGCTAGGGTCTCCGGAAGACCCGGAATCACAATAGGCAATGTCGGTGCCTGAGTCGGTCCCACTGGAACATCTGTGGCGGGGACCTGATCCTGAACAACAAAAGGGTCCACAAGTACTGCCCCGACTGCTGCGCGGGCTACACCCCTCCCTCTGCCACAGCCTCGACCGCGGCCTCGACCTCTCGCTGGTCTAGATGGTGTCTGGTCACCCTGACCGGTAGCACGAGTCCTCACCATCTGTGAGAGAATGAAAACAACAGAAGTTTAGTTCCAGGAATCAACAGATTCGCACGACAGAATTCAAGAACGTGAAATTTTTTTTCCTAAGGGTTTTGTAGCCTCTCGAAGATAAGTACATACGTCTCCGTACCGATTCGCAAGACTCTACTAAACCTGCTCATGACTGGCGAGACCTATTTAACCTAGGGCTCTGATACCAACTTGTCACGACCCCAAAACACCCGGTCGTGATGGCGCCTGTCGTTGAATCAGGCAAGCCACACACTCCGTTTGGATTAAAGTTATTTTTTAGAAAATTCGTAAATTTAATAGCCAAAGGTGTCATTAAAATCCATTTAAACGTTTATCATAATTTAAAACATAACTAAAAATCCGATCCCACATCTAGTGTCACCGAATCATGAGCTACTACAAGATAAGAGTGTCGAAATACAAAATATACAACATAGTTTGAAATAATATAAATGCGACAGGAGGATAAAGAAGGAGAAGACGAGGTTGTGATCGCTAGCTGCTACCTCGACGACTCCGAAAGAAACTCTGACAGCCGCTCAGCAACCACTACCGGGTCTCGATGTACCTGGATCTGCACATAAGGTTCAGGGGGTAACGTGAGTACACCAACTCAGAAGTAACGAACCCAAACTACAGGCTGAGAGGTAGTGATGGACTAAACCTCAATAATTGTAATGAAAATAGTACACAAAATTTAGGCATATTCACAGTTTTAACAGATAATGAAAACAGAATATGACTGATATGATTTGTAACCCAGGTATATCTCAGTACTCTACATCCAATTTATCAACAGTATGGAAATGCACCTAGTGCACACAACACTCACATCGAAGTCCACTCAGTACTGTACATGGCTCTAGGGCCCAGGGAAGATCCATCCCGGATAGTACACAAACACTGGTGACCGTAGTCACTGGAAAAAGGCCGATCCAGCCCCACGGAGAAGATCCATCTCCGGAACACAATACTCGGACAATATCCATGTCCAAGATTGATCCATCCCTCACATATCATCAACTTCGGACAAGATCCATTCCCAGGGAAGATCCATCCCTCAATATCAATGCGCTCACTGGGGGTGTAAAGACTCCGGAGGGGCTCCTATTGGCCCAAGAGCTATATCAAGCCAATGAAAGCATGATCAAAGTATCGATGCAGTGTGTAGTCCGATCTCATAACTGTCTCAATAACAGGCTCTCGGCCTCACTCAGTCATTACTATCCAGTCTCGCTCACATGGGCTCACAGATGCATGAACTAGCCCGAAACAATGATAAATATATAAAATCAACAATTACCGAGACTGAGGCATGAAATGATATGCTATGGCAGGACTGAGTATACAAAATCAAATAAACATATAAGGTGACAGTAATATACGACCACTCCGGTCTCAGAATTTTCGGCGTGAAGCCCTAGCATTTGACTTAGTATGATTTCTAGCATGTTCATATTAAACACATCAATAAAAGTGTGGATATCAATCTGAAATAGCTACTAGACGGTGCCATGGGATGAACCGGGACATAAATCACTCGGTGTACGCCCGCATGCCCATCACTTGGCCTGTGCGTCACCTAAATTATAATCATATAGAATATTTCGGGGTTGCGAACCCTCAGAACCAAGTTTGGATACGTTACTTACCTCAAAATTGGCTAAAGTCCTAGCCCTCAATGCCTTTTCCTCTAGACTCGGCCTCTGATTGCTCCAAATCTACCAAAAATCAGATTTATATGATTAATATATACCAAGGAACGAAACCCACTCGAAAATTATCAAATTCACCCAAAAATCCCGAAATTGGCCAAACCTGACTCCTGGGCACACGTCTCGGAATGCGATAAAAATCACATCACAAGAATACTCATCATCCCACGACTCTATACATACCAAGAACATCAAAGTCGGACCTCAAATGACCCCTCAAATCTCCAATTAAAGGTCTCCAATTACAAGCCCTAATTCCCCAATTTTGTCACTAATTTCAATAATTTTCACCCCCAATCAGTCAAATAATCACATATAAACGAGTTTTAAATCCAAAAATCTTACCTCCACGAAGAACCCTCGATTTCCCTCTTCAAAACTCTCCAAAAAGCTTCAAACCCGTATACAAATGGTGGAAAAATGACCAAAATTCGCTAAGGCTCCTATTTATATGCTCTGCCCAGCGATGACCGCATCTGCGGCTAATGTATCGCACCTGCGGACCCGCACCTGCGGCCACCCCTCCGCATCTGCGACACCCAATTCGCACCTGCAGTGACCGCACCTACGGCCACCCCTCCGCATCTGCAAAAATCACTAAACAGGTCACATCAACAACCCTCTAAGGCCAAAAACTCTTTCGTTAACCATTCGAACTCATCCTGAGGCCCTCGGGACCTCAACTAATGATACCCACACGTCACAAATGATCACCCAAACTTAGTCGAACCCTCGGAACACCCAAAATAACATCAAAACACCAAACCAACCCATGATTCAAGCCTAAGGATCTTCAAACATCCAAAAATCACCAGCGATACCAAAACTAACCAAATCTCGTCTGAATGACCTGAAAACCTGCACACACATACAAAATGACACTACAAACCTGTTCCAACTTCTAGAATTCCATTCCGACCCCGATAGCTAATTTTTCACTGCCGATCGAAAATTGCTAAGAACTCAAATTCGCCAATTCAAGCCTAATTCTACTCCGGACCTTGAAACCACATTCCGAACACACTCCTAAGTCCCAAATCACCTAATGAAGCTATCTGAGCCATAAAATCCACATTCCGAGGCCGTTTACCTATAAGTCAACTCTCAGTTGACTTTTCCAACTATTAAGCCCATTTAAGAGAATAAGTGCCTCAATTCTCACCACGACCACTCCGAACCCGAACCAACCAACCCAACACATCATAAATAGGCTAAGCAGCACATGAGAAAGCATAAACAGGGAAAATGAGGCTAATCTCACCGAACGAATGGTCGGGTCGTTAAATAATTAGTTTCGAAGTCCGACCTTCAATTCGAGGTCAAAATCCCATTTTTACAAAATTCCCTAATTCTACCCAAACCCTCAATTTTTACCATGAAAATTCTTGATTTTGAATTGAAAAGTGATGAAAAACGTTGGGTAATTGAAAGAGAAGAGTTTAGGATTGCTTACCAACACCTCGGGGATGAATTTGTGTGAAGAAAATTGCCTCTAGGTCTTTGTAGTTCGAAAATAGGGTCTGCCCGAGTTTTAAAAGTTGTTTTATATAACTGGGCAGGCCTTTATCGCGTTCGCGATGGGCCTGCCGCATTCGCATAGCGTCCTGGCCCAGTGGCCTTCGCGTTCGCGGCCACCAGGTGCGTTCGCATAGAACAAATGGGTTCCCCTCCCTTAGGTCCACTTAACTCTTCGCGTTCGCGATGGCCTGGCCGCGTTCGCGAAGGGTTTCCCCCAGTGCTTCGCGTTCGCGTCCAAGGCCACATGTTCGCATAGAAAAAAAATGACCCTAGTGAAATTCTACTCTACGCGTTTGCGAGTGAGTCCACGCGAACGTGAAGAATAAATTGACTGTGCACCAGTAGATGAAAAACAGTAGAAAATTCTAAGTTTAAAACATCCAGTAGCCTACCCGAACTCACCCGAGCCCTCGGGGCTCCAAACCAAACATGCACGCAAGTCTAAAAACATCATACGTACTTGCTCGTGCGATCAAATAATAAAAATAACATTTAAAACTGTGAAGTTAACCTCAAAACTCATTATTTTTCTCAAGAACACTCAGCTTTCACTATTTCTCAACCAGACGTCCGAATCACGTCAAATAAATTCTGATTCTCACCAAATTTCACAAATAAGGCTTAAACATCATAACAAACCTGTACCGGGCTCCGGAACCAAAATACGGGTCCAATACCAATGGTTTCAAATATTAATTCATTTCTTTATTTCATTAAGAATCCAACAAAATAATTTCTTTCAACAATTGATTTTTAAGGCTAGGGACCTCGAAATTCAGTTCCGGGCATATGCCTAAGTACCATATTTTACTGTGGACCTCCCGAGATCGTTGGAACACATATCCGGGCCCGTTTACTAAAAATTTTGAACAAAGTCAACTAAAACAAAAATTTTAAATTCCAAAAATTACTATTTCTCATATTTTCACATAAAAGCTTTCCGGTTTCACGCCCGGATTGTGTACGCAAATTGAGGTAATTAAAGTTAATCTTTTTAAGGCTAATGAGCCTGGAACGAAGTCTTAATTTATAATATGAACCTTTGGGTCATCACATTCTCCACCTTTTAACACAAATGTTAGTCCTCAAACAAACATCGAAAATTACCTACACTGGCAAACAAGTGGGGATATTTACTCTGCATGTACGACCCGGACTCCCAAGTAGTCGCCTCAACAGGCTGGCCCCTCTACTATACTCGAACTGAAGGGTAACTCTCTTTGATCTAAACTGATGAACCTGCCGGTCTATAATGGCCACCGGCTCCTCCTCATAAGTCAAATCTTTGTCCAATTGGACAGAGCTGAAATCTAACACATCGGACGGGTCACCATGATATTTCCGGAGCATAGATACATGAAATACCGGATGAACTGAGGATAACCCTGGAGCCAACGCAAGTCTATAAGCTACCTCCCCCACTCTATCGAGAATCTCAAATGGCCTGATATACCTAGGGCTCAACTTGCCCTTCTTCCCAAATCTCATGACACCCTTCATGGGCGATACCCGAAGTAATACTCTCTCTCCAACCATGAATGCCACATCCCGAACCTTACGATTGGTGTAACTCTTTTGCCTAGACTGAGTTGCACGAAGTCGATCCTGTATAATCTTGACCTTATCTAAGGCCTCTTGAACAAAGTATGTACCCAATAACCGAGAATGTCCCGGCTCAAAACACCCAACTGGTGATCTACACCATCTACCATATAATGCCTCATAGGGAGCCATCTGAATGCTCGACTGATAACTATTATTGTAGGAAAACTTCGCTAACGGTAAGAACTGATCCCAAGAACCTCCAAAGTCAATCACACAAGTGCGTAGCATATCCTTTAAAATATGAATAGTACGCTCGGGCTGCCCGTCCGTCTAAGGATGAAATGTGGTGCTCAACTCAACTCGGGTACCCAACTCTCGTTGAGCGGCCCTCCAAAAGTGTGAGGTAAATTGCGTACCTCGATCAGAAATGATAGACACGGGCACACCGTGAAGGCGAACAATCTCTCGAGTATATATCTCTGCAAATCGCTCCAAAATGTAAGTACTTGCCACTAGAATGAAATGTGCTGATTTAGTCAACCTATCCACAATAACCCAAATGGCGTCGAACTTCCTCTGAGTCCGTGGGAGTCCAACAATGAAGTCCATAGTGATACGCTCCCACTTTCACTCAGGAATCTCTATATGCTGAAGTAAACTATCGGGTCTCTGATGCTCATATTTCACCTGTTGGCAATTCAAACAACGAGCCACATTTGCAACGATATCCTTTTTCATCCTTCGACACCAGTAATGCTGTCACAGGTCCTGGTACATCTTGGCAGCACTCGGGTGAATAGAATACTTAGAACTGTGAGCTTATTCAAGAATCAAATCACGAAGGCCATCAACATTAGGCACACATATACGACCCTGCATCCTCAAAACACCATCATCTCCAACTATAACCTTCTTGGAACCACCGTGCCGAACGGTGTCCCTAAGGACCATCAAGTGCGGGCCGATCTCTAATACTCTCGAATAAGGAAGACTGAGCAACTGTACAAGCCAGGGCATGGTTGGGCGAAGTATCCAACCTCACGAACTGATTAGCCAATGTCTGAATATCTAAAGCTAACGGTCTCTCACCAACTGGAATACATGCAAGGTTGCCCATACTTACTGCTTTCCTACTCAATGCATCGGCCACCACATTGGCCTTACCCGGATGATACAATATAGTGACGTCATAATCTTTCAATAACTCTAACCATCTCCTCTATCTCAAATTAAGATCCTTTTGATTGAATAGGTACTGGAGGCTACGTTGATCCGTGTAAACCTCACATGGCACGCCATAAAGATAGTGCCTCCATATTTTAAATTCATGAACAATGGCTGCCAACTCTAAGTCATGGACAGGATAATTCTTCTCATGAATCTTTAACTGCCGAGATGCATATGCTATCACCTGGCCCTCTTGCATCAATATCGCTCCCAACCCAACATGGGAAGTATCACAATATATCGTGAAAGATCCTGAACCTTATGGTAAGACCAATACCGGTGCTGAAGTCAAGGCTGACTTGAGCTTCTGGAAGCTCGCCTCACACTTATCCGACCATTTAAATAGGGTACCTGTGTCACGACGCAAAATCTAAACTGGTCGTGATGGCGCCTATCGCGGTACTAGGCTAGCCAAATTTACTGAAAATATCATAAGGTTCCTATTTGATACATAAATTATCCTATGTTTCATAATAGTTTCCACTTTTAAACATTTCAAACAATTAAAAAGATCAAAACGTCTAAACACAGTCCCAACATCTGGAATCAACCGTCATGAGCATCTAAGAAGTGATACAGTCTAATACAAATTCTCTACTACAACAAGTCTGGGAAGTGAAGTAAAATGACAGAGTAGGAAGGAGAAAGAGTAGGTTGCGGACGCCGAGCAGCTACCTCACAATCTCCGAACAATGCTCCAAATGGGGTAGCTCAACTATCGCTCTACCCTGGTACCTGCATCTGCACACAAGGTGCATGGAGTAACGTGAGTACGCCAACTCAGTAAGAAACAACTATAACTAAAGACTTGAGTGCAATGACGAGCATTTAAATCATAATTTCACAAAATAAGTGCCAACAAGGGTAAATAAATCGGGTCAATGTCTACATCGACCATATACCTCACAAATTCCAGTTATCCGTTCAAAACCTTTATAAAATAGTAATTTTCTTTTATTAAAAGCCTCAGTGTAAAGAAGAGTGAGAAAACAATGAATTTCACAATGTAACAACCTCTCAGGCACAGTGTCACTCATAAGTAAGGTCTGTCAGTCACTCGTTACTCCATTATCAGTATTCATTGCTCACACTCAACACTCTCACTCCACATGTAGCATGTATCCACACAAATCGATATGGCGTGCAACGCGATCCACATAATATATACATATATATGTTACGACGTGCAATCCGATCCAAATAAAACATATATATGTTGCGGCGTGCAGCCCGATCCAAATAATAGTTGACTGCGCTCACTGGGGGTGTACAGACTCCTGGAGGGGCTCCTACAGCCCAAGCGCTATATTGATGCGGCGTGTAGCCCGATCCATATAATATATTATTGCGACGTGCAACCTGATCCATATAATATATTGATGCCGCGTGCAGCACGGTCCATATAATATATATTGTTGCGGCGTGCAGCCCGGTCCATATAATATATATTGCTACGGCGTGCAACCCGGTCCATATAATATCCTCACCACTCGGCTCTCGGCCTCATTCAATCATCCTCACAAGCCACTCGGGCGTCTCATCTTAACTCACGGGACTCAGCCCAAAGTACCTCTCGGTATTCTAAAACAGTGTGATCACAGTGATAACATAAAAAAGGTATAAAACATGACTGAGTTCATAAATTTCTATCAAAAATAGTGTGAGAATAGTGGGAAAAAATACCCCTGGGGGTCTAAACAGATCGGCACAAGGCCCCAAATGTGGCATACTGCCCATAATATAATATAAACCTCAAAAATATAGGACATCTTATGATTTCAAATCAAATACGCGACATAATAGTCGCCACGAGACGGACCAAGTCACAAATCCCTATCGGTGCACGCCCACACGTTCGTCACCTAGCATGTGTGTCACCTCGTTTATTAAAACAATATGAATTACCGGGGTTTCATACCATCAAGGCTAGATTTACAGTCGTTGCTTACCTCAAACCGGCCCGAATACTACTCCGCGGTGATCTTGCCTCTCGAATCGGCTCTCAAATGCTCCGAGTCTGTCAAAATCAGATTAATAACATCAAAATATGCTAGGAAGACGAAACCCATTCGAAAATTATCGATTTTAACCAAAATTCCCGAAATTGCCCAAACCCGACCCCCGACCCCACGTCTCGGAATTCCATAAAAATCTCATCACAATAATCCTCATCCTTTCCCGAGTCTATGCATACCCAGAGCATCATAACCCGACCTGAAAAGCCCACTCAATTTAACAAAAGAAATTCTCAAATTTTCCTCCCATTTTCCCCAATTTCCACTCTAATTCTTTAAATTAAATTATATAAATCAAGACTAAATCATGGAATGAACCCAAATATGATTGAAGAACACTTACCTCAAGAACTCCAGTGAAAATCTCTTCAATTTCCACCTACTCCCGAGCTCTTTAATGGGTTTTTTGCAAATAAGGACCCAACCCTCATTTTTTTACTTAAAAGAATCTGCCCCGGGAATTTCTCACTGCGATCGCGGAACTCCGCACGGGATCGCAAAGAACAAATATGCTGCCTCACTAATTTATACGCAATCGCGAAGTACAACAACTCAGCCTCCTCACGCGCCCTTCAACTTTATGCGAACGCGAACAGTACCACGCGTTCGCACTGCATAACGACCACACACTCACGCGATCGCGATCGCGACCTCCACCACGCGATCGCAAACATCCTCCTGCAATCGCGTAGAATGAAACCAGAAAAATTACACCAACAAAAATCTGCCCAGTTTTTAAGCCAAGAATTGGTCCGTTAACCACTCGAAACTCATCCGAGGACCTAGGGACCTCAATCAAACATACAAACACATCCCATAACCTTATTTAAACTGAGTCGAGCCTTCGAAACACCCAAAACAATGCTAAAACACCAAGATCACATCGGATTCAAGCCTATGAACTTTGAGATTTCTAAATTTCGCCAAAGATGCCGAATCCATCCAAAACACGTCCGATTCACCTGAAATTTTGCACACACATCCAAAATGACCCTACGAATATGTTCCAACTTCTAGAATTCCATTCCGACCCCGATAGCTAATTTTGCACTACCGACTGGAAATTGCCAAAAACTCAACTTCGCCAATTCAAGCCTAATTCTACACCGGACATTGAAACCGCATTTTGAACACACTGCTAAGTCCCAAATTACCTAACTAAGCTATCCGAACCATAAAATCAACATTCCGAGGTCATTTACCAACAAGTCAACTCTCAGTTGACTTTTCTAACTATTAAGCCAATTTAAGAGACTAAGTGTCTCAGTTCTTACCACAAATTGCTCCGAACCCGAGCCAACCAATCTAACACAGCGTAATGAAGTCGAATCACATATAATGAAGCACAAATGGGGGAAAAGGGGCTATTACTCTCGAAACGGCCGGTCGGGACGTTACATCTTCCCCCACTTAAACATACGTTCGTCCTCGAACGTGCCAAGAGTTGTTCTCCAACAGCATCAAATTGTTGTGTAATCTGACCATGCACATACCCGGGGGTGATCCCACGTCACCCTATCCCATATAGGTCCAATGGCACAACACAGTTGAAATTTTGAATTCCATCCTGACCCATAAACCTAAGAACCAAGTTCCCACTTCTGAAATAATTTACAAGATCAAAATTCCACAACTATAAACTGAATAAGTCTGAACACGCTGAATCAAGCCATATACGTAACCCAGATGTAATCACATAACATACCGCATGACTCAAACACTCATAGCTATAACTCCTAATCACAATAGCTACTCAAAACAATCCAATACCGGTAAATAACCTCCTATCAACCAAAGTCTCGCTTTAACACTTTCATAAGGTGTCGATGATGAAAGAAACACGTAGAAAATAACAACCATTCATCCGATCAGTCAGACATGACGCTCCCCCTTCCCAAATAGGAATTATAGAATATTTCTAAGCCGACTCCCGATAGTTATCCTTCCAACTATGCTGTAGACAATTCTGACAGTATTCATTCTAGGTCCAATGACCTCTACTCATCCAACACGACCACTCTGATGACATGACACATCAATACAATTCAAATCCATAACCTGTGCAACTCGTGCACTCAATAGCAACATCCTAATGTAATCAAATTATATAAAATATTCACACGAGAGGACCATCCATGCCAGCTCAACAAGTACCATCACAACACCATGCCAAGAGCCTGGCACACCTCGTGAAATCAAAACACATGAACCTGGCACCAAGGATCATACCTCCACATCACTCCGCTACAATGTGTGATCCCATCTAAGCGCTGGCCCGCATGAGATACTTCAAGCCACCTGGCTCAAAATCAATAACCATGCGCAATTCAACATCAATTACTCAAAGTGCGTTGCCCTAACCATGGGGAATCAAACGATACCATGCCACACGAACCCTTAAGAACATAACCAATATGTCTCAATCCCGTAATACCCAAATACTTACCTTACTCAAATCTAGCTATAAATCCCAATTAGAGCCGCACCATATGTGCCTATAACCAACGATCACAACTCCTCGTCACACCGAAGGGTAACTCATACATCACTCCAGAACACGAATAAACTCAATGACAATCGAATGCTACATCCCTCAACAATAGAAATTTGAAGTCAACAATTTCGACCCGGTGTAGAACACACACTCATACTGGCCTACTAATAACCCTAAACCAACTCTAGTTTCCCACACAGATAGATAACTCACCGAAAGTTCAGAATGACAGAACCATGGTACATACTAACATCTTACTAGCTTTACTCACATCTTCACAGTTCACTACCACAAAATAACCTGTTTATGAGAACTCTCAGTCTCGAAGTCATGAAGCGCACCAATTACTATATTTGATCTTAACTCCACCGCTCGAATACATAGCACATCCCTAATACTCAATCATTCCACGAGGGATACCCATATAATTCTTCTGTGTCACCAAGAAACCTTGAATATCAACAGTCGACCCAACAAGAGAGCATCGCAATACCAATGAAGCACCTTAAACAGCACACATTGACTCTTCAAAAAATATACCCTCATCAAGCCACCCAACAGTGCTATCATCTACCTAGTCATCTGAAACTGCAAATGCTGCCTAAGAATTTTTCGACCTTCCTTCCAGAACTAAATTGTGACCTCACACATGCAAATCTCACTCTACATGAAATACCGCATACACCATGCCATCCTATGATAAACATGAGAACTTCATAATCCCTTTCCGAGCCACAAGTAACTACGCACCCAACTTGTCAAGAACGTCCCATTTGATCCCATTTAGAAGCAAAATCACTATACATCACCTGCACCTCATGCCAGTAAACAATATGCATCTCTAACCATGGTAGAAACCATCAGGAACTACCCGAATCCCATTTGTACAACACCAAACCGTCGGGACTGAAAACCCAATAGCATTGCTAAGAAACACCTTTAAAAACTCATTATTTCATGAACACCCAAAGAACTAATCGTATCCCTTACCATGACGATCCGACCTACTACCAAGTTGTGCTATTTATCCAAGTTCCTTCTGACTAACCTGCGAATTGGTACTTCTCCTTGTCATAATACCGCAATTCTCAACCCTGACTCACCACACGAGACCCAAGCATAACACCATACCGTCTAAGGCTCGTAAGCCGCTGAATACTCTCTCAAATATCACCAAAAGTACCACATTCAAAATACTTAACCTGAAGAACTTCCTGCAAATCTAAAGCCATTACCTTCACTTTCCTGATACTGATATGTAGAATCCATGATAATGTAGAAATGCCACACGTCTTGGCACCCTCCAACGTAAATCTCAGTTCTAGCCAAATACACACCTTGAAGATCCTCAATTGTTACGTATAACCTTGAATCTGTCAGAACCATTCTCGAGACTCATCCACTCTACGCAAATCTCAATTGCACCAATCAAGTAGACAAAACGACTTGGCCTCATTGGCACACCAACATACTAGGAAGTAATCCATACACTGGAAGCAACAAGCAACTCGATACACTGCACCCACTACACCTTTTACAATTACAACTCAAGGCATTCCATGATTCTTATGCACCCATAAAGGATAACATAGCCCCTATCCAAAATTCCTTTATTCAAGTCATTCTCGATATCAACCCCTACAGGTCATAACTGATTCACCACTATACCTCGAACCGAACCCAACACATCACATAATCGTGCAACCAACTTATTATTAGCAGACTCCCCCACTTGGCTCAAAGCCATAGATCAAAACAAACAGTAACTCATAATGACCATATGCTAACCCTGCCGCCATACCACACTGACATTCAACTAAATCCTTCATAAGCTTATATATAACTCAAACCATTTAACATCCCCAATCATCTCCAACCTCGCATTCACCATTGAAACAGCTGTGCCAACTCCCACAAGTGATCTAAACTCAAATTGCAACATATATCAATTACTGGTAAAAGAGAACTTTCTACAAAACAACATAAGGATCACACAACCTCAGAACACCTCGTGGGAAATAGCCCCGCCTGCTTAGCCTCACACTGATATCCCTCTATACACTTTCGAAGATCATAGATATTACGCAATCGCTTTACCCTCCTACATTAGAACAAACCAATGCCTACCCTCGAGACATCACAATACGCGGTATAAGAACCTTAAGCTGATGGCAGAACTAACACTGGAGCGGTGGTCAAATAAGTCTTGAGCTTCTGGAAGCTCTACCCACACACGTCTGACCATATGGATACCCTCACTGGACACCACGTGTCCCAATAATGCTACTGAACTAAGCCAAAATTCATACTTGGAAAACTTTGCATAGAGCTTCTCCTCCCTGAATCCTTATAATGCCGTCCTCAAATACTGAGTATGCTACCCCTGGCTACGAGTATACGCTAGGATGCCATCAATGAATACATTGACAAAGGAGTGCTAATGCGGCTGGAATACACCGTTAATCAAATACATGAATGCTTCTAGGGCAATGATCAACCCAAAAGACATCACCAGGAACTCATAACACAACAAAAGGATCCGCTTCACTCCACAACTTAACAACATAAAGAGGTCTTCCCATACACTCACAACTCGAGGCCATATGCCAACTCCAGACAGAAGTCAAACACTCAATAGTTCTTACTACATATCCATCCCATCCCTTTTTGTCACAATCAAGAAATATGAACACATCTCACCCTGAAATCACACCCACCACATAGTCATCTAGTCACAAAGTCTCGTCAATACGGACACCAATGGACATATAAGTCCCCAAATAAATGTGCTCACACAATAAAATCTCAGCACTCAAGTCATAGACAGAATACAGCCTCAAGTCCTCCAGACTTGCCCATTATCAACATGCTAAAATCACATCTCATCCATGGAAGTCACAAGCCGTCGTTGCACAGTTGATACCAAGCGCTCATGTGCACATTCGAATATATGGAATGAATTCAAGAGTTACGCTTCTTGCTGAATAAAAAAAAAGTGGATTCGCACGACGAGAATTCCAGAATGCGAGGTTTTCCTAAGGGTTTGTGGCCTCTCGAGATAAGTACAGACGTCTCCGTACCGATCCGCAAGACTCTACTAAACCTACTCATCACCATTGAGTCCTATGTAACCTAGGTTCTGATACCAACTTGTCATGACCCCAAATCTAAATTGGTCGTGATGGCGCCTATCGTGGTATTAGGCTAGCCAAATTTACTGAAAATATCATAAGGTTCCCATTTGATACATAAATTATCCTATGTTTCATAATAGTTTCCACTTTTAAACATTTCAAACAATAAAAAAGATCAGAACGTCTAAACACAGCCCCAACATTTGGAGTCAACCACCATGAGCATCTAAGAAGTGATACATTCTAATACAAATTCTCTACTACAACAAGTCTGGGAAGTAAATTAAAATGACAGATTAGGAAGGAGAAAGAGTAGGCTGCGGACGGCGAGCAGCTACCTCACAATCTCCGAACAGTGCTCCAAATGAAGTAGCTAAACTATCGCTCTACCCCGGTACCTGAATCTGCACACAAGGTGCAGGGAGTAACGTGAGTACGCCAACTCAGTAAGTAACAACCATAACTAAAGACTTGTGTGCAGTGACAAGCATTTAAATCATAATTTCACAAAATAAGGCCAACACGGGTAAATAAATCGGGTCAAGGTCTATATCGACCATATACCTCACAAATTCCAATTATCCGTTCAAAACTTTTATAAAACAGTAATTTTCTTTTATTAAAAGTCTTAGTGTAAAGAAGAGTGAGAAAACAATGAATTTCACAATGTAAGTACCTCTCAGGCACAGTGTCACTCATAAGTAAGGTCTCTCAATCACTCGTTACACCATTATCAACATTCATTGCTAACACTCAACATTATCACTCCACAAGTACCATGTATCCACACTAACCACTACGACATGCAGCCCGATCCACATAACATATACATATATATGTTGCGGCGTGCATCTTGATCCAAATAATACATATATATGCTACGGCGTGCAGCCCGATCAAAATAATAGTCGACTGCGCTCACTGGGGGTGTACAGACTCCTGGAGGGGCTCCTACAGCCCAAGCGCTATTTTTTAGGGCGTGCCGCCCGATCCAATATATATATATATTGCTACTGCATGCAGCCCGATCCATATAATATATATTAATGCGATGTGCAGTCGGGCCCATATAATATATATTATTGCAGCGTGCAGCCCGGTCCATATAATATCCTCACCACTCGGCTCTCGGCCTCACTCAGTCATCCTCACAAGCCACTGGGGCGACTCATCTCAACTCATGGGACTCAGCCCAAAGTACCTCTCAGTATTCTAAAATAGTGTGATCACATTGATAACAGCAAAAGGTATAAAGCATGACTGAGTTCATAAACTTCTATAAAAAATAGTGTGAGAATAGTGGGAAAAAAATACCCCCGGGGGTCTAAACAGATAGGCACAAGGCCCCAAACGTGGCATACTGCCCATAATATAATATAAACCTAAAAAATATAGGACATCTTATGATTTCAAATAAAATACGTGACATAATACTCTCCACGGGACGGACCAAGTCACAAATCCCTATCGGTGCAGGCCCACACGCTCGTCACCTGGCATATGCGTCACCTTGTTTATCAAAACAATATGAATTATCGGGGTTTCATACCCTCCGGTCTAGATTTACAATCGTTACTTACCTCAAACCGGTCCGAATACTACTCTGCGGTGCTCTTGCCTCTCGAATCGACTCCCAAATGCTCCGAGTCTATCAAAATCAGATTAATAACATCAAAATATGCTAGGAAGACGAAACCCATTCAAAAATTATCAATTTTAACCAAAATTGGCCAAACCTGACCCCCGAACCCACGTCTCAGAATTCCATAAAAATCGTATCACAATAATCCTCATCTTTTCCCGACTCTATGCATACCAAGAGCATCATAACCCGACATGAAAAGCCCACTCAATTCAACAAAATAAATTCTCAAACTTTCCTCCCATTTTCCCCAATCTCCACTCTAATTCTTTAAATTAAATTATATAAATCGAGACTAAATCATGGAATTAACCCAAATATTATTGAAGAACACTTACCTCAAGAACTCCACTGAAAATCCCTTCAATTTCCACCTCCTCCCGAGCTCTCTAATGGGTTTTGCATATAAGGACCCAACCCTCGTTTGTCTTTTGTTTACTTAAAAGAATCTGCCCAGGGAATTTCTCACTGCGATCGCGGAACTCCCCACGCGATCGCGGAACTCCCCACGCGATCGCGAAGAACAAATATGCTGCCCCACTAATTTATCTTACGTGATCGCAGAACCACTCACGCGATTGCGAATTACAACAGCTCAGCCCCCTCATGCGCTCTTCAACTCTACGCGAACGCGAACAGTACCACGCGTTCGCACTGCATAACGACCACACACTCATGCGAACAAAACCCTGCCATCCCCAGCTAGGCCTACGCGATCGCAAACATCCTCCCGCAATCGCGTAGAAGGAAACCAAAAAAATTACACCAGCAAAAATATGCCTAGTTTTAAGCCAAGAATTGGTCCGTTAACCACCTGAAACTCACCGAGGCCCTCGGGACCTCAAGCGAACATACAAACACATCCCATAACCTTATTCAAACTTAGTCAAGCCTTCGAAACACCCAAAACAAAGCTAAAACACCAAGATCACATCGGATTCAAGCCTATGAACTTTGATATTTCTAAATTTTGCCAAAGATGCCGAATCCATCCAAAACACGTCTGATTGATGGCGCCTGTCACGACCCAAATTCCCAAACCACGGGATCATGATGACGCCTAACAAAATACTTTCTAGGCAAGCCAATGTTAGAAATTTACTAACCATTTTCCTCTAAAGTTACTTACACATAATAGAACAATTCAAAATAAATATGAATCTAATATTTTCCACTAGATAACTTCATGACATACTAATAATGATAAATAGTTAAACCGAACCACGAACTAAATATATAACTATAAAACTACCCCAGGGTCTGGTGTCATAACTCACAAACTACTAAGACTACTACAAATAATGGCTGAAAGAAGTATATATGTCTGTTTCGAACGAAATAAAACAGCGTCTATAAAGTAAAGAGAAGACTCCAGGAATCTGCGGATGCCAGCAGATCTTTCTCGTGTCTCCGAATGAAAATGCTCAGCTACTAAGATCTCCTAACTCTGGCCGGTACTTGGATATGCACAAAAGAGTGCAGAGTGTAGTATCAGTACAACTGACCTCATGTACCGAGTAAGTGCTGTGACTAACCTCGACGAAGTAGTGACGAAGCTACGGTGGGGCGTTAACAATATAACTTGTGAACAATATATATAATAAAGCAAGAAAGAAACAATAATAATAAACTCGATAACCAGTAACTTGCTACAGTAAATAAGAGAAACAACTCGGATAACTCTTTTCAGATATCAATTATAATCAACTTCTCAATTTTTCCAAGTTTCAATTTAAATCACAATAAAAATCAGAGTATGAAAACTTTTTTAATAAAACCGGAGTTTTCCAAATCCTTATTTTCGAAAATCAATTTAAAACATAAATATTCACCCTTATCGCTCCTTGTTGCGGCGCGCAACCCGCTCCCACCTGTCCACCCTTATTGCCCATCCCTATATATATATCACCCTTATTTCTCCTGTTGCAGCGTGCAACCCGATCCCACCTGTCCACCCTTATCACTCCTTGTTGCGGCGTGCAACCCGCTCCCACCAGACATATCATATCAGTTTATTCTTAAAATCTTTCAATTCAGGCCAAGCCTTTCACAATATTTTTATATCAACAATTGTAAACAGAAGCTGAAAAACTCATAAATTTCATCAATTATCATTTCATAACGAAGCCAACCGGAATACATACATACATATATATATATATATATACATACATACATATATATATATATATACATACA